>OX442427.1:7775902-7828402 GCA_949361645.1 Spongilla lacustris
CCTTCACCCCTCCTCTACCTCACCTTCACCCCTCCCTCTACCTCCCTTCGCCCATTAGCTTGTTCTCATTGTTGCTGGAAATGGATCCTTACTATATGCTTGGGGGGGGGGGGGGGGGGGGGGGGGGGGGGGGGGGGGGGGGGTGGTGTCATGCCTGATAGGACAGGAAGCATGTGTTAAGGGTAGTGGACAGGAGGGCATGGAGCATGGAGGCAGGAGGCAGGTGTTAATGAGAGCCAGAGCAGGTGTTAGTGGTGTGTGGAGGAGGCAGGTGTGAATTAGAACCAGAGCAGGTGTTAGTGGTATCATTTGTATGGGGAGGAGGCATATGTTAATGGTGTGGATATCAGACATCATTTCATGTGTAGGAGAGCATTCATCACGTGGAAGGGGGAGGGGTGACTTGGTATAAATGTATATTAGTATACAAAGTTATGTTACAAAGTTACAATTAAGCACACCACTACATGTACTGCTGCCACATGCCTGCCCAACAAGCACACCACTACATGTACTGCTGCTACATGCCTGCCCAACAAGCACACCACTACATGTACTGCTGCCACATGCCTGCCCAACAAGCACACCACTACATGTACTGCTGCCACATGCCTGCCCAACAAGCACACCACTACATGTACTGCTGCTACATGCCTGCCCAAACAAGCACAGGGGGCTTTAGATTTCAATTTTAATTCAAGGTTCATTTTTTTTTAAAGCAAGAAAAAGCTGGCTTGCTGGCCAGATCATCCATTCAGGCATTGCATGTACATGTACTGTTTTCATGGGCTGTCTTGTGGTCATTAGGTGTTTATGTAAACCATCACAAGGTTTGTGGGTACATATAGATACACCTGTACATGTATGGACCATCTGTTAAAACATTTGATCTGAGTGAACTGTCTATGTCAATCTTTCATCTCCAGATGCTCTCCTATGCATAGGACACAAGTTAAAATTAAAACCCGTATGAACAGAGAACAAACCAAAAACTCATTGTACTGTAGAAGTGGTTAGCGATTCAGAAAATACTTCCTTGCAATTCTTCAAAGACTGTTAAATATAGTCAATACTGCATTGCCAAAAGATGTGTTTTCAGTAAATCACGAAGCAACTTCAAGTACTAACAATTTTAAAAGAAGGGGATAGTAGGACAGGTCTTTGGCACTAAGTTGTAGATTTGGAATTTGCTAGCGCCACAAGCATATGAATGATACGTATTTGTCAGTCGCATCTTTCTGGAAAAACCAAGCGAATGGACAAAATATCGAAACTGTACAGAAAAAAAAAATCGCTTAGAGTTAGAACACTGCCATAGAATGTATAGAGTAGCCCACATTCATCATGCTTCAAATATATAATTATATAATATAATTTATATATAATAACATTATTATGCATAATATTATATATATATATATACTGTCGTACTATTTTCTGTGACAGTTCCTGCATCGTGTAACCAAGGGTGTGATTAAAAAATTAGATTGACAATTGGTAAATTTAGCATAATAGACACACCAATAGAGAATGGGTGCCAAAAACCTGCATTTCTAATTATAATGAATTTTCAAATATTGATCCTATGCGTAGGAATTGGCCCTGGAGATTAAAGGTTAAACATTTGATCTGACTGCTTGTCTTGCTCTGACATAACACTTCAAGTTATAGAATAAGGATTGCCCCACTTGTACACCAGGGAGGTGGCCATGTGTAGGAGGTGGGCATGTGTAGGAGGTGGCCATGTGTAGGAGGTGGCCATGTGTAGGAGGTGGCCATGTGTAGGAGATGGCCATGTGTAAGAGGTGGTCATGTATACACCAGGAATGGGGCATCATGTGATGGGGGCATCATGTGGTGGGGTGGGGGCATCATGTGATGTGGTGGGGGCATCATGTGATGTGGTGGGGGCATCATGTGATGTGGTGGGGGCATCATGTGATGTGGTGGGGGCATCATGTGATGTGGTGGGGGCATCATGTGATGTGGTGGGGCATCATGTGGTGGGGCATCAGTGTCTGTACATGTATGACACAAACATTGAACATACAGGCCGTACAAGTTGAACTGTATCTGTTAGTAGCTTAGACAGGGTAGGAGAGCATTGTTTACTACCTCTGATATGATTGTAGGCGGAAGAGTGGGTTATTTTATGTGTGATTCACAAACTCAAATTGTATGCAAGGCTCTGTTTCCTTTGTGGTTAAGACTTGCACATGATCATCAGCTTCGTTGTTTAGTTGTAAATAAGCAATGGTAAGGAGAGCTTTGTAGTCAGAGCCCTAAAGATTATAAGTCTAAAGATGGTAGGTAAGTGAAGCCCAAATGTACACATGTAGGATGCCCTGTTTCTCCAGAAACTTGTGTACGGCTGCAGAGAGCCTTTTTAATACAACATGTGCATGAAAATAACCAAGTCGCAAAAGTACTATATCCTAACCCTAAGTACTATATATCTCTCTTGTAAACGTGGACACTTACAGCAGTATTCAGAACTAGTGGTGGCAGGGGTACGACACATATGTAGGATCATAAGCATGCTCATTTCTCTAGCTCTAGTAATTAAATAAATAATCATTATTGCAAATTATTTTAATCTCATCAATTTTATATGCAACCTCTGTTCCTGCTTCTTTTTGCATCCTCACACCATATTGAACTTCATGTACTATTTTTAATCTTCTCTCAGTGGCGTTTGCAACCACGTTTCCGCATTGCCAGGAAACCCCCTTCAAATTTTGTATTTTAGATAATATTATGGAAACCATATAGCAGAAAACTGTTGTCAAATTGACGAACTTAGTAGAAGCCTATCCAGAGAGGGTGCTTCACCAAAGTTGCTACCATTAGTAACAATTATTATGAAAACATAAAATAACATAGTCTCGGCCCCAGACCCGTTTGAAGCAGTGGATGGATTACATCACCGCTATGCGTCATCCACAGCTGTGGGAATCAGGGTCTGGGACTGAGACTAAAAATAACACACGCCGTATACAGCATTCCTACCCCTCCCCCCCCCCCCACTGTAGCACATTATATAAACCTCCCCTCCCAAATCCTGGATATGCCACTGTCTCTAGCTGCAAACATACTTCAATGTATGTACTGATCTTCACAGTTAACTTATCCATTGGGGGGGGAGGGGGATTTTAAAGTTGTTGGGTGGGGGTCAAAATGTGTGACATACTTTATGTACTGGCCTAGCCATAATCCTCCAACAATAATTGATACATAAGTTATTACATAATGACTGCTCCCATCTATTGCTGCTACCCACCCATACCAATGGGCATCATTTGGTGCTACATATACATCACATGACTGCACATGTATACATCACATGACTGCACACATATACATCACATGACTGCACATATACATCACATGACTGCACACATATACATCACATGACTGCACACATATACACCACATGACTGCACACATATACACCACATGACTGCACACATATACACCACATGTCTGCACATATACATCACATGACTGCACATACTGCACATATAGCCTCCTACTCCTATATAAAGGGGACGTTCTAGCTAAAGCTATATTTAGAGAAGTTGAGCTCACATAAACCCTGTGCAAAATTCCTTTGATTGAAAAAAAATCCACAAAACGAATCCTTTAGTAATTGTTATTATTTTTATTTTTATTTTTGGGGTAAAAAGTGGCCGGGCTAACGCTCGACTTGCCCGGCCATTTGCGCCGGGTCTGACTACCAACTTTCTCAGAGAGAATGTCTTGTAACAATTATGAGAATCCTAGTCAGTGGCACGCTTTAAGACTGGTGCATGGTATAGCTATATAGGGTTCACAACTGCTTGAACAGAAGCTCATTTCTCTGCCCTCTTTGCCTAAAATACTTTCTGCTTTACTGATCATTTCAACAGATGTCTTGCACCCAGTGTGTACGTTACCTTGTCAGTTTTATACGGCACTATATCATGATTGGACTACTGATATAACATATGCAAACCTTCCTGATCTGGTGATTGAATTGGTCTATGTGTCTGTATATTACCTAACTTCTCAAACCATGACTTTGCTCTGAGCTGCTCCAAAAAATGAACTGACCTTAATTGCACTTGAATTTAGGGTACGAAGTTAAGAAGGAAACTAAAATACAGGTTTTTATTTTTTATTTTGAGTAGAGTAACCACTTATTCTTATTTCCATTCCAAATGTAGCTGGCTAACACATACTACAAGTGCGTAAATCTTATTTGCACTAGAAGGGGAACATGATTAGTGCAACTACAGAGTTCTGGAAGTGCTGTGTGTTCATAGATGAAAGTCCTTAAGTATGGGAACATACGTAGGGGCTTTATAATCTGTGTGTACAGTAGCAAAGTTTCAGTGGCTGTACATGTAACCTAAAAGCTGTACATTTTGCTCTTATTTAATTTAGGGATGATTGGGCCAATCCTGTTCTTTCGAATGTCATCGCACAAACATCATAGCATTCAGTATTGAAAGGCATTTATTGTTTCCAGGGTTACTGATCAGTTAGCAAGTAAGCACTAGTGCGCCAGATGACTGTTGACTTTTGAAAAGGAGGATGATCTATATTTGTACTTGGGAAAGTGGGTGGGGATGTTACACACAACACCCCCTGTCTGGATAAAAAATGTGGGAATGGGTGTGGGTACGAGACCAGGAAGATGAATTCGCTTCCCTTACCTAATTGGGCACGAGGCACAAAAATAACACTACTCGACCGCGGAACCTTGGACTTAT
The DNA here is from genome assembly GCA_949361645.1 of Spongilla lacustris. NCBI lineage: Eukaryota > Metazoa > Porifera > Demospongiae > Spongillida > Spongillidae > Spongilla > Spongilla lacustris. Next base: position 7,780,657 of record OX442427.1, read on the forward strand.
AGTAGACTCGTCCAAAAGCGTGGAAGAAAATGGAATCGACCGATAATGATGTGTCGACAAGACTACTGCAGTTCGGCCGTTCCAACCCGGTTCAGTTTGTGGCTGTCGCCGCGTTCGCCGTCATGGCTGGCATACCCGTTGCAATCTTCCTAGCTTACGCCATTGGAACACTCATTGCAAGCCTCGTCGGGGCGTTGGTTCTGGAGGTCGTCTTGCTGTTTGGAGGAGTAGTGGTGCTGGGAATCGCGTTATTCGTCGTCGTCTCTCTCACAGCTTGCACCACCGCCATCTTTGCAAGTCTTTACTATGCTTATAGAGCAACCGTGTACGCCGTGGACAAAAGGAAGCGGGTGACGAGCGTGCAGCTGCCCTCCTCTGAGAGTGCAGAGACAGACCCAAAGAACAAGTAAGTGGACAGCCCCAAGTCCGCCACATTGCCAGAACTCATTTTTGCAGCATTAAAATCAAATCACTGGATGCTGAACGCCATTTTAAGTATTATTATTTGTCCGTAGGCCTATTGAACTGCTACTGCCAGAGCATGCTTCTCACCCCGATTTTGAAACCACTAGCGATTTTTTTTGGACTGCGACCGTAACTTTGTTTCTTCTGACCTCTATTGTCATCATGTGTGTGTTTGTAGTGATAGCAGGTTACCTCGTAATCGAGTTAACGTGAAACCCTGTGTGTTGTTTCATTTGTGTCATTGTTTGTTTATACGTACAATTAATTTTACCACTTTCATTTGTGTCATTGTTTGTTTATACGTACAATTAATTTTACCACTACACCGGGGAACCACCGGTTGCGACGCATGCTCTTATGAACACGGGCTGTACAGATGGAGTGCACATATCAACCTGTATCTGCCCTCAATTCAGTTGAGAGTACTGAGCTATGAATGCAGCTGTCAGTTCAGGTTTAAGGGTTTTCATAGCCCTCCAATGGAGCCTCCCTACGTTCTCAGGTTGACCTTCTTTGTGAATCATCTCAACCTTCATGTACTGCAACCACAGGTCTGAAGGAAGCAAATGGAAGATGAAGGTGAAACAAAAAGAAAACAAAACCTTGAATGTTTGTTAGCTGTGAATATATTTAAAACCCTCTCTCCTTTGACCACAATTGCAGCTGGCAAATAGCTGATATAATTTAGTGTTAATTACCCAAAGTCAGGGCACAACATGTGTGTGGTGGAATGTTTCTCTCTGATCTCTCCCAGCTGTACGTACCACTTCCTCTACAGACAAGAACAATAGACTATGTCTGAGGTGGATTATCAGGGCAAAGAGATAGGCAAGGGTATGGGGGTGGGTTATTAATATATTATTAGAGTCCCCAGCCCCAATGGGGTGCACACTGGACCCCCTCCCCCCAACTCTTAGCCCTACATACTATACTGTCTGCCAAACCCTAGACCATGACCTCCAAATACGTGTTACCTTTTGTGTAAGAATCATTTTGTACAAGGCATTTAATGCCCCTCAGGAAACAAAAAGTGATAAGGGGACTGTCCTCCCTCCATAAGGGGACTGTCCTCCCTCCATAATATACATACGTATCTAAGGCTGGCCTACAATCACAATGAGATCATTAAAACCCAACAACCTATTCAGCAGTGTAAACTGCTTTCACAAACACTTCTCTAGTGTACATCCTCTTGGACATGTATCGTCCATAATATTTACACAGGCGACATTCTCATTTAGAAATAACACCACACATTTCCACTCAAGCACATACACACATGACACGTGGAATACCTTTAACTGAGCAACAGGTGGACAGCAACATCACAGACAACACACAGCTGAAATAACATTCCCAAGACATTAGATTGCACAGCTGTGCAGTAGCATCCTACATTTTTGTATCAAAAACATAGCCATCCAATGAAGAGTACAAGGCTATGAAGTCCAAGTGGTTAGTTGCAAGTTATCAGGTGTAAGAGGAGGGGGTGATTGTGTGTGTTGGGAAGGGTTGGCCAATGGTCACACTGATTAGTGACTAATTGCTTTTTGTACCTACAAACAACACAGTGCGGCAATACTAGCGATTAATGAAATGTGGGCAGGGCAGGTAGTTATGGAATAAGACCATCTAACACACAAACAGGCACACCTTTATTCATTCCCTATGAAATTGTAACAAGATTTTTAAAATACCACCCTCTGTGCCATTACCCTTAACATGCTCATAATAGCATCTTAAGTGTATTGGAACAAAAAAAAAAAATGAATTCATTAGAATAAAAATTAAGAAACTTGAATTTCTCTATGAGAAAGGAAAAAGTTGTTTGAATAGTATGCATTTTAGTAGTGCTAGATGTGGGCTGATTAGTGCTAGATGTAGGCTGATTAGTGCTAGATGTGGGCTGATTAGTGCTAGATGTAGGCTGATTAGTGCTAGATGTGGGCTGATTAGTGCTAGATGTGGGCTGATTAGTGCTAGATGTGGGCTGATTAGTGCTAGATGTTGGCTGATTAGTGCTAGATGTGGGCTGATTAGTGCTAGATGTGGGCTGATTAGTGCTAGATGTGGGCTGATTAGTGCTAGATGTGGGCTGATTAGTGCTAGATGTGGGCTGATTAGTGCTAGATGTGGGCTGATTAGTGCTAGATGTGGGCTGATTAGTGCTAGATGTGGGCTGATTAGTGCTAGATGTGGGCTGATTAGTGCTAGATGTGGGCTGATTAGTGCTAGATGTGGGCTGATTAGTGCTAGATGTGGGCTGATTAGTGCTAGATGTGGGCTGATTAGTGCTAGATGTGGGCTGATTAGTGCTAGATGTAGGCTGATTAGTGCTAGATGTGGGCTGATTAGTGCTAGATGTGGGCTGATTAGTGCTAGATGTGGGCTGATTAGTGCTAGATGTAGGCTGATTAGTGCTAGATGTGGGCTGATTAGTGCTAGATGTGGGCTGATTAGTGCTAGATGTGGGCTGATTAGTGCTAGATGTAAGCTGATTGGTGCTAGATGTGGGCTGATTAATGCTAGATGTAGGCTGATTAGTGCTAGATGTGGGCTGATTAGTGCTAGATGTGGGCTGATTAGTGCTAGATGTAGGCTGATTAGTGCTAGATGTAGGCTGATTAGTGCTAGATGTAGGCTGATTAGTGCTAGATGTGGGCTGATTAGTGCTAGATGTGGGCTGATTAGTGCTAGATGTGGGCTGATTAGTGCTAGATGTAAGCTGATTAGTGCTAGATGTGGGCTGATTAGTGCTAGATGTGGGCTGATTAGTGCTAGATGTAGGCTGATTAGTGCTAGATGTAGGCTGATTAGTGCTAGATGTAGGCTGATTAGTGCTAGATGTAGGCTGATTAGTGCTAGATGTAGGCTGATTAGTGCTAGATGTAGGCTGATTAGTGCTTGATGTTGGCTGATTAGTGCTAGATGTGGGCTGATTAGTGCTAGATGTGGGCTGATTAGTGCTAGATGTGGGCTGATTAGTGCTAGATGTGGGCTGATTAGTGCTAGATGTGGGCTGATTAGTGCTAGATGTGGGCTGATTAGTGCTAGATGTAAGCTGATTAGTGCTAGATGTGGGCTGATTAGTGCTAGATGTGGGCTGATTAGTGCTAGATGTAGGCTGATTAGTGCTAGATGTAGGCTGATTAGTGCTAGATGTGGGCTGATTAGTGCTAGATGTGGGCTGATTAGTGCTAGATGTAGGCTGATTAGTGCTAGATGTAGGCTGATTAGTGCTTGATGTTGGCTGATTAGTGCTAGATGTGGGCTGATTAGTGCTAGATGTGGGCTGATTAGTGCTAGATGTAGGCTGATTAGTGCTAGATGTAGGCTGATTAGTAATAAGATTAACATCACAACTCATTTCCATACCTTCAAATCCTATAAGCCACAACTTTCTCATAGAGAAAGTTTTTAAATCCTTGTTTTTCCATTACAATTTCTCCACCTGCTATCAGATCAAGGCTTTTGGCAGTGTCAGTGCCAGAAGTCCCTGACTGGTTAAAAGCCACCTCCATCTCTAGGTCTGGCCTTAACGCTGTCCTGATAATGAAGCCAAAGTTAAATGGTGGCTGGGCCTCCTCTCTTTGAGGATGGAGCCACTTGCCCTTCATGTGGACCCCATGGGGGAGCCTCTGGACAAATAGGGTCACGATGTCACCACATGCAAATATGGACCACATGTTTTGCAAGTGCTTGCAACTGCTACAACATTATGTGGGGATGTCGTCTTTCAATAGTTTTGCCATGCTCTGCTTGCTCCAAAGCTTGACAAGGGTAGTGGTATGGATCACCTGACAAGGGTAGTGGTATGGATCACTTGCATTCCCACTGTCCTTGTGGACATTCTGGTCCAGCTGTGGTCCCACGGGCAAAGCTGCCGCATGCGACATCACCGTTGTGCACCCACCCAACCCCCAAGTTTGACTCTTGATGCAAGCATGACTGCACATGGGGGTTTGCAGCAGCCCAGAAGAACAAGTAAAGATGGCTAAGAATGGACCAAAGTGTAATAACTGGATAATGTACTTTTAGGATGTGAACACTTGTGCCTTGCAAACAACTTTGTTGTGATTGTGGTGTATAGAGTAGCATTGGTTGCATAAAAACTGTTATACCTATGTGTAGGAATTTGATCAGACAGTTTTGCTATTTTATTTTTATTATTGACAAGATATGTACGCAGTACAGAAAACTAAATAACTACACTATACAAATGCTTCCTTCCTTCTTGCTAGCAAAGCCCTAGCATTCTGGCACATCAGCGTAATGCCGTATTGAGGCTAACACCTCAGGCCAGAAGCAACTTGTCTTGATGGCTAGCTTCCTTGCAAACCTGGAGAAGGTTTGTTGTGCCTCATTTCCTCAACCACCAAATACCTCAACAACCAATGGGACACATACCCAACCTCTCTCTGCATAGGGAACGTCATATTTTTGGCATGTTTGTCCTGCTCTCCCAGCTCAGCAGTATAACCTGAGGTCATGCTTGCTCTTTGTTGTTGAGGTAAGCCCACAACCTCTTCCCAGCTCAGGGGGCAAGACAAGCCTTATGGCAGAAATCTGCGAAGCTGTCACGAAGGCGGTTGTGCCTTGTGACTACATCACCACCTGAATGACATATCAGGGGCATGGCACCCATGAATGTCATTGTTATTAATTATTATTAGTAACATTTCTTGTTAAATAAATACTGCAGAAGTGCAGACAGTTTAGGGCTGGGGACTACACTGAGGCTTGTATGGCTAGCTCAAACTGTTCCTCACAACATCATGTCACTTGCCTAGCAACATCATGTCACTAGCCTAGCAGGGCTGGATTTAGACTGTCGTGGGCCCTGGGCAATTAGCCTTTATGGGGCCCTAGTCCAAATGTGAGCGGGGGGGGGGGGGGGGGGGGTCCTCCTTGCGATTGATCGCCCAAATACGAGCGGGGTCCCTCTTGCAATTAATACATTCCGAGATAGCGATGTTTTGATGCTCCACTTTGCACGCACTACGATTCTCTGCCGTGCTGTTATTTGCTTAACTATAAACCCATAAAACATGAATATGATTATGAACACGGTGGGGCCCCTCAAATAGCAGTGGGCCCTGGGCAGTCGCCCCAGTTGCCCCCCCCCCCTAAATCCGGTACTGCTGCCTAGCAACATCACATGTGCACATCATGTCACTGCATGCTCTGTGGTCATTTGACCTTATGTAATGCAAAAGAATATTTTTACTATCATTTTTGATCAAGACCAAAACATTATTTCAAATGCAGCAACACAGTACTGGTACATCTCTGATTACACAGTACTGGTACATCTCTGATTACACAGTACTGGTACATCTCTGATTACACAGTACTGGTACATCTCTGATTACACAGTACTGGTACATCTCTGATTACACAGTACTGGTACATCTTTGATTACACAGTACCGGTACATCTCTGATTATTATACATTTTTAAGACCCAGTGGAGGTATCATGTGCTCCCAACAACTCTGGACATATTCCTTACATGCAGTTCATGGGTCCTACAAAGACTATTTCTAACCTCTTTTGCATCAGAATCCTGTTAAAGCAATCTACTTACTGATTCCTACATCTGTAATATCTGACAGAAACCCCTTGTAGCGAGCTTGGATGGTCAACATAGGATAATGATATGTGTGGTCTGAGAACCATATTACCATGGTTATTACCAAATCAGGCGCCAAGTCTACCTGACCTTCCTTAAAACTGTTCCAATCCTAAGTTATGCAATCTTGATAAGAAGACAGTGAAAGAGAAAAATAAGATTAGGTTGGGTATATAAAGGCTTTTTTTGTTCTCTTAAAGTGCACAGTTTTGCAACATCGGACACACACCATCATGCTCTCCACCTTTGTCTTGTAGTAAGCTATCCGATTCTTGATGGTCCCGTTAGATATGTCTCACATTTTAAAAATGAAATTCATGACACAACACAAACCCTATATGCTGCTTGCTACCAATGCTTGTACACAGAAACAATGGTGATGATTGTCTAGATGGTACCTTTCCTTTCCCACCTACCAAACTGCCCACTCCTCACTCTTAGCTCTCTAGTCATAGCGATGCCTTTCTTTTTCTAATGCATGAGTGGTTACTGATATATCATATTTAATGTTTGGAATGCTCACACGTTGTACCATCTCTAGCAGATAATCAATTTTGTGTCCCTTAATCATTTCCATGGCCTTAATGCAGGCTACAAGATCTCACTAGCTTTTGAAAGAAAGGACCATTTTTAGCAGCTTCACCTGTACACATTCACATGTACACACTCTCTTTTGTCCAAAGTGGTTTTAACCAAAGTAAAAATAAAAGATCACAGATATTTAGGGTGGTCAATATTTAGAGTCACCTTCGAGTCAAAAAGATTTTAGAACAACATTTAGAGGTCAATACTGATGGGTTGGAGACACTAGCATTAAATTTGGTGTCCTAACGATGCGTAGGCCCTGCCACAACCAAGCACACTCACTATCACATAAACATAGCAGGCAGCTAACAGCAGGGTTTGCACAAATCATTTAACTATTTATGTTGATACCTTAGCCCTAAGTAGAGCACCCTAAACGTAGCTCTAAATAGAGCACCCCTAACTCTAAATAGCGCACAACAAAGCTAGAAGTCACACTGCCATGGCAACAAAGTGCATGTCAAAGAGCAACACTGACAGTCCAGCAAAGAGGAAGGGCGTTGGGTTAAGTAAACATGTCAGGACAGCCAAGGAAAGCGTTTAATTGGGCGGAGGATTATTTGGGTGGGGCACACAGGCTACAAGCATTGAAATTTGATAATAAATATATGAGGCCAAACCAATGAACAAAGAGCAACACTGGCAGTCCCGAGGGTCACCAATGCTACCACAAAGGTAGGAGACACAAATATCGCTCTCACCAGGGTGATCTGTTCCGTAGTCCCTTAATGCCTTTTCAAAAAGGTCCCTCAGTGATTTCAGAGGGGAGTCCACCTTAGGGAGGGCAACAAAATAACAATTCAATGCACACTAATTGCTTAGACGCCAGCCAGTGAGACACTAAAGGGCATAGGGGTGGGCCCCTCCCACAGACAATTGATGCAGATCTTACTCTAGACACACACACACAATAAGTGATTACCTCCGCCTTCTCAATCGAAATACACTTTGAGTACAGTGCGTAGGGTACAGGAGAGGTCTCCATTAAGCTGAGGATAGAATGAACAAGTCACAACCAACCAATCCTTTCATCAGAATATTGTAGTTACCACTTGTAGACTTTGCGAGCTCGCTTAGTTCCATGACAAATGGAAACCCAGTCCACGTACTGCACACACAATGCATCCTTAATCGCTGGCACCCCACAGGTAAGGGCCGACTGTGTCATTTGACGTATGTGTATGTGTGTGTGTGTGTGTTGTGTGGTGTGTATGTGCACATGGTGTGTGGTGTGTATGTGTGTGGTGCATGTGCACATGCATGCATGCAGGCATATGATATGTGAGTGTGGGAGGTATGTAGGTGTACTGAGTAGCTGGTAATATTCAGGAGAGCAGCTTAATACTTTGAAGATGTGCTGAATGCTGTCTTCAGTTGGGCACATAGCAATGCTCCGCAGTACCCACTCATTCCATAGGGGAAGAGCTTCCTGCATTGGGGGTGGGGTGGGGGTTCCAACAAGCCATGATCAAACCTGGGGATAAAGGGATGCACCCATCCCATTACCTCCTTTGAGACATTGCTGATAGCCTTTTCACACACAACCAACACAGACTCGTCCCCAGCAGCATCCAAGACTCGTAACCGTAGCAACCACATAGGCACTGACTTGGGGTAGCGATCAGTGGCTTTGCAGCCTACCTGTACTGCCTCAGCACACATCCCTAGCCCAAGCAGTGTGTCTGTCTGAGAGCAGTTACATCCCCCTTCAGGTGAAACAGTATGCAACCCCCCCCCCCCCCACCCCCCCTTTGCTTACATAACTGCTAAACATGGCCTCCGTAACACAACCAATTTCCAGAGCTCTTCTGAACACACTTAAAAGCCTCCTTGTTGCCTGAGAGAGAGAGAGAGAGAGAGAGAGAGAGAGAGAGAGAGAGAGAGAGAGAGAGAGAGAGAGAGAGAGAGAGAGAGAGAGAGAGAGAGAGGGAGAGAGAGAGGGAGAGAGGGAGAGAGAGAGAGAGTGAGAGAGAGAGAGAGAGAGTGAGAGAGAGAGAGAGAGAGAGAGAGAGAGAGAGAGAGGGAGAGAGAGAGGGAGAGAGGGAGAGAGAGAGAGAGTGAGAGAGAGAGAGAGAGAGAGTGAGAGAGAGAGAGAGAGAGAGAGAGAGAGAGAGAGACGAGAGTGAGAAGAGAGAGAGAGAGAGAGAGAGAGAGAGAGAGAGAGAGAGAGAGAGAGAGAGAGAGAGAGAGAGAGAGAGAGAGAGAGAGAGAGAGAGAGAGAGAGGAGAGAGAGAGAGAGAGAGAGAGATGAGAGAGAGAGAGAGAGAGAGAGAGAGAGGAGAGAGAGAGAGAGAGAGAGAGAGAGGAAGAGAGAGAGAGAGAGAGAGAGGAGAGAGACAGCAATTACACTTACTGGGGGAGGAGGGTGCGCATGCAGGGAATACGGAATACAACATCACCCTCCCCAACCTCAATATCTTCCTCTCTCCTACCTCAACATCACCCTCCCCACCTCAACAACACATACCACAGCGTGCAATTCCATTGACTGAGTCGCACTTTTCACTCTTTCTAATGCCCACTGCGAATACTTGCCCAAGAGCAGCCAAGTCATCACCTAGCAACGGACAAACAAGACAGCAGTAGGACTTGGCCCGGTGGCCATCTTGTCCCATACCATTCTTCACAGTCTCCACTCCCTCCTCGTACACAGCCACACTTTGCCCCTCAAGTCCGCTCACATCAGAGTCTATAGATGTGCAACAAAAGAACAAATGACACCCCCATATGCCCCACCTCCTCCTGACCCCCATATGCCCCACCTCCTCCTGACCCCCCATATGCCCCACCTCCTCCTGACCCCCCATATGCCCCACCACCTCCTGACCCTCCCATATGCCCCACCTCCTCCTGATGCCACCGCTGTACACCCTTGTAATCTCCTGACACCACCTCCACATGCCCCACCCACCCACCGACACCACCTCCTGATACCTCCTGTGATGTTACCTTGCATGGCTTGGTGCACTGCCCATGGCCTCCTAGCCAGAGCGTCCCAGTACAGTGGGTGAGTGATGAAGTCTTCTCTAATACTGAACAGTGAGGGCAAACAGGTGACCAGGTGAGGACAAACAGGTGACCAGGTGAGGACAAACAGGTGACCAGGTGAGGACAAACAGGTGACCAGGTGGGGACAAACAGGTGACCAGGTGAGGACAAACAGGTGACCAGGTGAGGACAAACAGGTGACCAAGTGGGGACAAACAGGTGACCAAGTGGGGACAAACAGGTGACCAGGTGAGGACCACCAGGTGGTGGGAACATCATTCCACCCATGGACATGGTTTAGCTCACTTGTCATAGATATCCTGCTGCCTCTGTTCAGTGCCATCAAACAGCTGGCAGATGGGCACGAACTGTAGCCTAAATTCAATATCACCTGTTGAAGTCAACAGTTGATGGATGGGGAAGTCAACAGTTGATGGATACAGGCCTTAGCCACAAACATGCTTCACAATTATCACTGTGATGTACATAACCAGTACCCAGCACATCCACGCGCACACCTTCACGCATCTACATGCCCACTTGTGCAGGTTCAGTTCACACAGAGAGGCACAACTGGGGACATAACGTGGCCATGCAAACACAAGCTGCCTCCCCTAGCATAACCTGGCCATGCAAACACAAGCTGCCTCCCCTAGCATAACCTGGCCATGCAAACACAAGCTGCCTCCCCCAGCAATGCCAAGGTAGAATACCTTCCTACAATGCAACAAGCGATCATTGTACCCTGTAACAGCATAACATGAAGAAGGCATGTACATGAGGACACTCCATTGTTTGTTGCCTGTGAAGTCCGACAAATTGTTTGGGATGAGGGCTCTAATGAAAGGTTACTTTGATGTACTAAATTGCTTGATAGTGGTCACCAATGCATTAAGTAAATGTCACCCCACCCCTTTCTACCATAATATCAATAGCAGTGGACCAAAGCACACAAAAATATGTGTATCTTTTTAAAATAGCTTCTTGCTAAGCTACCCTACTGGTACCTCCCCTCCTACCTTCCATACCTGGCCTTCCTACCTACCCCACCTCCCCCCTAACTGGTATGGGTACCTCCCCCCTACCTGGTATGGGTACCTCCCCCTACCTAGTATGGGTACCTCCCCCCTACCTGGTATGGGTACCTCCCCCCTACCTGGTATGGGTACCTCCCCCTACCTGGTATGGGTACCTCCCCCCTACCTGGTATGGGTACCTCCCCCTACCTGGTATGGGTACCTCCCCCTACCTGGTATGGGTACCTCCCCCTACCTACCTGGTATGGGTACCTCCCCCTACCTGGTATGGGTACCTCCCCCCTACCTGGTATGGGTGGTATGGGTACCTCCCCCCTACCTTATATGGGTGGTATGGGTACCTCCCCCCTACCTTATATGGGTGGTATGGGTACCTCCCCCCTACCTTATATGGGTGGTATGGGTACCTCCCCTCTACCTGGGCATGGGTACCTCCCCCCTACCTTATACCTCCCCCTACCTGGTATAGCTTTAACAGCTTGTCTGTACACCACTGATGCTGTCTTGTAAGTTAGGAAGTCATCAGACATATTACCAGTTTTCTGAGAGAGAGAGAGAGTTGGATACAAGGCTTGAGTTAACGATGTATCCCTCCATCTTTCCCCCTTCCTCCCTCTTCCCTACTTCATCCCCTCTCTCCCCCTCACCTCATCCACAGGCTCTTCCAGTCCTAAAAGATCTCTCCTCTTCTTCATCTAGTGGAGGCATCCTGAGGTCACTGCCAGACAGATTGACATGACTCTTGCATACCTTCTCTACATACAGGAGTTCCATTCTGAACAGCTGGACCAAAAAGAATCACGCTCATCATCACAACTCAACAGCTATATTGCCTGTACTCATCCTACCCAAGAGAGATTTGTTCTTTCCTATCTGTAAAACTGGCTCCTCCCTCCCCTCACACCCTCTCCATGCTCCTCCCTCCCTCACACCCTCTCCATGCTCCTCCCTCCTCACACCCTCTCCATGCTCCTCCCTCCTCACACCCTCTCCATGCTCCTCCCTCCCCTCACACCCTCTCCATGCTCCTCCCTCCTCACACCCTCTCCATGCTCCTCCCTCCCTCACACCCTCTCCATGCTCCTCCCTCCTCACACCCTCTCCATGCTCCTTCCTCACACCCTCTCCATGCTCCTCCCTCCCCTCACACCCTCTCCATGCTCACACCCTCTTCATGCTCCACCCTCCCCTCACACCCTCCATGCTCCTCCCCACACCTCCCTCACTTGTCCCTGCTGACACATTCCACAATGCCCTATTAAACTTCGACAAACCCAGACACACACTAGTCCGGCGTAGCTAGAGATCCCTCGTGTGGACGGAGGGTCTGGTAGGTTGCCTATTCTCGAGTTGTACAGATTAGTTTGTTCATTAAAAATTATTATGTCAGGAGTATGTAAATTGCATCCCTCCCGACGTAATACTTCTTAAAGAACACATACTAATCCATACAACTTGAGAATAGGCAACCCTCCAGACCTGCCATCCATGCAAGGCCGGACTAGACACACACATCTCCACTAAGAATACCTCTGTCCAGAGAAGCTTGGAATCAGGATTGGCTCGGATGCCCTGCTGAAGTAGTGCTCTCGCTGATGAAGTATTCTTCATGGTCTCAAACTCGAACTTGGCAGCCATCACCCACAAACCTTTTTTGGTAAGCAAACAGTACACACCACTGACTTGTATTCCTAGACATACCCAACACACTACCCTTTCCCTCACTTGAATTCCACGGGTGTATGGAAAGGACTTGTCCATACAATTTGCTAAGTGTGTTGTCATGGTGACATCGTCTACAAAACTCAATGTACTGCAGCCACATTTTCAGATCCCCCTGGCAGATTAACAAGCGAATGAACGAACACACCGAGGCACTGCACCAGAGGCACATACTTTGAATTTGGAGAGCACACGCTAACATGTCAGAGGAGGAAGGGAAGGGGAAGAGGTAAGAAGGCAAAGAGAGTAGCTTGTGTAACACAAAAATGGCTCCAGCTAACCCGAAACAAGCTGTGTATTCTGCTCTGTATACCATATTCTGAATCATTTCGGCTCGATACCACACCCCGTGTCTGCAACAAGAAGCAATGCAGATGGAAAGAACTCCCTTCCCACTTATGGGAAACCTGTCAACTACCTTTCTTCGATGTCTGCACAAGAGCTCCAAATTAACTTCATACTAATGTGTTCATTCATTTAAATGTTAGTGTACGTTTGTGCATGTTTGTGTATGTTTGTGCATGTTTGTGTATGTTTGTGCATGTTTGTGTACGTTTGTGCATGTTTGTGTATGTTAGTGCATATTTGAGTATGTTTGGTGTGTGTGTACGTTTGTGCATGTTTATTAATAATGCGTATTATTTTCTTTCAGGGAGGAGGAATTTGGGTTATGTGTGCATGTGTTGTACCGTGAATGTTTTTTGTGGTACAGTGTTTCGTTGGCAGCATGCCGTCGTTGTGTGTGCGTGCGTGCACGTTTATGCGAGTGTGTGGAGGGAATGAGGGAAGGGAGTGGTGAAAGCTTCACGAACATAGGTGAGTACGCACACCTGAATAGCCCTAAGAAAGTCTTCTTTCTGCGAAGGACGTCTTAAAAGCCGATACTCCAGACTTCGACGTCTCTGCACGATTGATCTGTATGGGTGACACGACCAGTTATTTCTTGCCTACGGCTTGACAGACACGGTGCGTCGCTCACCTGATCTCTTCTCGACTGAACACCCCTGTACTTTCCAGCTCCTCCAACTCCGGGAGCATCAGCTCCAGCCTCTTGTGCACCTTTTCTGCCATTATTTAATTTCCACGTGGGAAGGATATAGTCGATATTCCGCGATGGAAGTCGCATAATTTGAACAAAACATTATTAAATTAACTTGAAATCAGTGAGACATATATTACCACTAGGGCTTGTTTCCGTTTGGCGTCGATTCCACCTTTAGTATAGCTAGCTCATGCCTGAGACCGCCACCATAAAGGAACACGCGCAACGATGGTACTTGGGAGGTTTGGCATCTACGTGCGCAACAGTTGTCACCCACCCCCTTGACCTTCTGAAAGTGAGCGCGAGGAATGGGAAATTATGTGCAATGCTATCACAGTGGAATTATGTATTTATTTACTTATTTTAAATCGCTACAATCTTTTTAATTTGCAGGTCCACCTCCAGACCCAGCAGCAGGTACAGAAGGGGCTCATAGGCATGACTGTGCAGGTTCTAAAGAACCACGGCATTCTGGCTTTGTACAACGGGCTATCTGCGTCTTTGTGTAGACAGGTAACACAACAGTAGTAAACTTTTACCGCCACCTTTGAACCTTTTTTTTATCCACCTTTGAACTTTGTCGCATCCCAACTAAGATGACGTATTCCACCACGCGATTTGGAGTATACGAAGTCCTGAAGGGCAAACTTCTACCCTCAGATGGAGGTACACTTAGCATTGCACAGTCGCAGGACGCTGTAACTGTTCGCATTTACAGGCGGGCTCCCATTTTATCAGAAGACCCTACTGGGAGCAACTGGAGGTTACTAGTACTATGGACTCCAGCTGTACATGGTTCCCACACATTGAATTTTTTTAAATAGGTTTCCTTGGTGTGTTCGTTGGGAATCCATTTGATGTCGTCAACATAAGGTGAATACCTGAAGTCCCCCACACCACACATACACATCTCCCCCCTCCCCCATCACATCTTTAATTACCTACCTCCCACACCCCTTTAGGATGCAGAACGATGTTAAGCTACCTCTCCAAGAGAGAAGAAAGTGAGTGCCATACCTCCACATTGAAATTACGGATTGCACTTCCCACGCTGCCTTTATGCTGCACCCTCCCACATGCAATCCATTACTTACCATACATGCCTTCCCTTATCACCCTCCCACCTTCACCTATCACCTTCCACATTCCAATACCTCCAATCTAAGTTACAAACATGTTTTTAATGGTCTGAAGAGAATCACCATTGAAGGTAGGCCAACCATGCCACCACTGCAAATACCACCACCACCACCACCACCACCACCACCACCACCACCACCACCACCACCACTACCACTACCACAGAGGGGGTGATCACACTTTGGAAGGGGACCTCTCTGAATGCTGCCAGAGGAGTACTGATGACAGTTGGGCAGGTGCGTGCGTGCCACTCCAATACCACACCATCTTCCTTGCTTAGAGTATGTGTTTGCATACATTTAGATAGCATTCTATGAACAAATAAAACAGTGGTTGCTGCAGACTTCGTAAGTTGTGTATAAAGTTGTGTGTGTGTGCACACATGTGTCACTAAGGTGTGTAAATTTGTCAACACATTTGTGTGACCCATGTGAAAGTGATATATTTTTTTTACAAGAAAATTGCTTTTTGCTGTTATAGGTATTTCAAAGACAACATGGCAACACACTTCACAGCAAGTTTAGGCGCAGTGAGTTTATATGGCCTCAGCACATTATTGCATGTTTGGGTTACTTATAAATTTTAATTTAGGGTACCATAGCAACAGCAATGACCCAGCCAGTGGATGTGATGAAGACAAGAATGATGAACGCAAAGCCAGGAGAATTTAAGGTACAATTTGAAGTCATGCTGCTGCATGGCCTTAGTAGGTCTGACATACTTCTCTCCTCTGCAGACCATAATGCACTGTTTCTGGTATACAGCGAAGACAGGGCCACTAGGGTTCTTTAAGGTATATGGGGGCCACTAGGGTTCTTTAAGGTATATGGGGGCACACTAGGGTTCTTTAAGGTATATGGGGGCACACTAGAGTTCTTTAAGGTATATGGGGGCCACTAGAGTTCTTTAAGGTATATGGGGGCCCACTAGGGTTCTTTAAGGTATATGGGGGGGCCCACTAGGGTTCTTTAAGGTATATGGGGGCCCACTAGGGTTCTTTAAGGTATAAGGGGGCCCACTAGAGTTCTTTAAGGTATATGGGGGCACACTAGGGTTCTTCTTTAAGATATAGGGGCCTCTACTGTCATGTTGAATGCATAACGAAATTTAATATTTTATTTTGCATTTCTGTCATACTTGTGTACACGTGTAACCAACCTTCATCTTCAGGGATTTCTGCCAGCATTTGTTCGACTTGGACCACACACCATTTTGACTTTCATGTTTCTGGAACAGTTAAGAAAGCTACTGCCTGCTGATGATTAACACTTTCTTTTTAAAGCAGATGGTATACGAAGAAAAAGTTTGTATATTTTGTGTGTATGTGGGTGTTGTCAGGTCTACACATGGAACTGTTCAACGACCTTTGCTACGATGTTAGCGCGCTGTTAGTAGTCGTTAAGACTAGCTCTAATCGTTCATCACCTGTTAGGCGCGCCACATCTGCGTCCTTTCTGACCAGAACGTCAGGAAGCTTGCGTATTTTGGCTACGTCGGACGCTTTTACCTCCAGTTCTTCGCAACATGCTTCTAGGAGAGCCTGGAATGACATACTCGACACCGGCACTTCCACGAAGTCCATTTCTTTACTCCCTGCCACCCGTACCTTTACCGCCATAGATACGACAGCGGGTGGGGACGCTGGAGCTACGTTGCACGTCGCTGGATATGCCAAGGCAGCATCTTTGGGCAAAAGAGAAGGTGAACAGTGTGTCCGTTCCTGAACGTCACTGCTGCAGCGCCGAATCTGAGATGCGACGTCCACGTACGGAAACGGAGGGCTCTGCAGATAATTTGGGATTATTGGCAACTGTGCACTCACTGGTGCTGTCAAGCTCTCCTGGTCAGCGACTAGACACGTGAGGTCACGGTTTATTACACAGAGAGCGAAGGATGTACTTAACAATGCGTACACTACCTTTGAGAAGTTTCGCGATCTCTGGGTCTCCGGTCAGATTAACTGCCTTCTCTCCGTTACGAGTTGCGATGTTCACATCAGCTCCACTCTGCAGCAGGAAGGTGATGATGTCTTTGTGACCTCTTTTGCACGCCCAGTGCAAGGCGGTCCTGTGGTTGGTTGGTCGCGGCATTCGCCTGACGCGAGAGTAACCTTTTAAGCACTCACCAGCCGTTCACACTGTTCTGGGAGTTAACATTCGCTCCGCTCTGCAGTACCTTGTTTACGCCATCTAAATTACCTACACATGCCGCTTCTCTCAAAATCTCCTCCATAACTCCATTTATCGACAATGGATCTATTTATGCGTTTTAGAGAATAACGTTTTAGTAGTTTGATTCTTAATCACGTTACGGTATCATTTTATTGAGTTGTGTAGTCATTTGTGGTGACCCAGTTTCACCTCTGCATGCGTAGACAAATCACCGATCGATCAGAGACTTAAACGCGAAGCATGGAAAGTAGCGAAGCCGACGTGGACGTGGAGATTGACGACGACGGAGCGCAGCAAGGTGAAGCTCAGCTTTCGGGAGGAGACCGCCAATCGCAACTTGCCGCCGGATCCTCTGGCTCGGGAAGAGGAAAGCGCACGCTTATAGGTTTCGCGCAGCGTTCCATCCTGGAGGAATTCTATCGAAGCGGGATGAATAGCGCCTCCATGCAGTTTCAGCACATGCACCAGGCAGCCTGTGACAAGACCGGACTCGACTTAAACGTGGTAAAGGTACTGGGCGCACAACATGGAATGAAGCCATACATACTTTTTTTTTTCTTTTTTTTTTTTTTGAATCACTCGAGAAGCCATATATGGTGGTTTGCTTCGCGTGGTGCTAGTTAGCGTTAGGACCACAAACACAAAGTATTTAGAACTCATTTTAACTTGTTTTTTTTTTTTCTTTTTTTTTTGTCTTACCTCCCCCCCCCCCCCCTTCCCTTCCGTCGCTTCCCTGCTCTCCGTATGTGCGCGCCTGTGTGTGATTACCGCGATGCAGAATTGGATTCGGAATCGACGGAGGCCGACTAATCCCAACGAGGCCCACGCGTCGATGCATCGCGAGCAGCCGCAACAGCAGCAGCAACAGCAGCAGCAGCTGCAGCAGCACCCCATCACCCCGCCGCACAGCGTGGCCCTTCTGGGGACACCCATGACCTTCACGCGCGTACCGCCGGACGGCAAGAGGATACGCCTTGACCCAAGTACGTTGGTTTCAATGTGCCGTGCAAAGGGAGGTGCCGCAGTGCGTTCTGTGTATCAGTTCACCCCCATTGTCTTAGTTATGACTGGCAGGGTGCAGCATACACATATGCTGACATTCAATTGTATTGGTTGGGATGCTTTAAGGCGACCTTACATCGATTAGTTTAATTTGTACAAACAATTTAGCCATGTTTATAATAATCCCTATGGTTTGTGGTGGTTGATAATCCCAGGGGTGGTCAGGTTTTGTGCTTGATTCAAAAGCTATCAATTTTTTTTAATTTTTAAAAATATGTTTATTTAATTACATCTCCCCCCCCCCCCCCCCTCTCCTGCCTCCAGTCCCCATGCCATCCCTAATGGCCCAGTCAGCCGCTTCACAGGTATCGCCCAGCCCCTGCACCAACAACGGGGGAGGACCCATGCTTGTTAAGCTTCGCGTGGCAGACAGTGGAGAGTGTGACTTTGTGGAGGTGGAGGTGGAATACCCCTCCTACCAGAGCCTCCTTAGGGCGTGCTGCGAGGAGCTGGAGGTGCAACCCTCTGACGTCGTCAAGATACGGAAGCTGCCCAACATCTGGGTGCGGAAGGACAGGGACGTCCAGAGGATGAAGGACGGTCAGGAGCTGGAGGTGGTCCTCACTTCCCACGCTCAGCCCCTCACCTCGGTCCTGACGGTTAACCCCTTCCCCTCAAGCAACAGCCTCTCTCTTATGACTGTCAGCTGTGAACCTACAGTTGGCAGTAGGACGGATCTGGAACACGGGAACGGCATTCCGCTCTCGATGTCCGAGATGCCTTGTCACTCATCAGCATCCCAACAGTCTCACTAAAAAGCAAAATTCAACTCCCTAAGTTATGCTAGAACAGTTCTCATGTTCCCGTCTTTGCCCTCCCCCTCCCCTCCCCTTTCACAGTTCTTTTTGTAATTTTGCCAGCATGCACACGCGTGCATATTTTTTTCATTCATACAGAGATTCAAATGTACATCAAAACCATAAAATGTGATTATTTTATTTTCAAACAAAGTGTGCTGCAAAGCGTGCATACGTTGCACGACATCGCCTTGTACTGGCTATTGCGCAACTTGCACGTCTCTAGACAACAGCTCTCATTTCTCAATTCTTTTAATCTTATTTCTGGAAGAGAGACACAACAGTTGATGGTTTAGCGAAAGGAGTTAGATAAAGGCATTGAACTGTGCGAGTCTACTGCTAAGCTTATTACAATCATTACTGAATAACCCAGCTACAATAGCATTCCTCGTACGTTGTTTCGTGGCAGCTACGGTGCAAAACACAGTCAAAATGCAACCCTCTGACGCTCTGGTAGCCACCTGTGCACAAAGAACTTTGCTTCAGAGCACATTTTCTGCTAGTGAACAAAAGGACCGTCCACAGTCAGCACGAAGGATGTCTCATTGACAGCAACACAGAGACCTCTTAATTAGTTTTAACCCTCTCCCCATTCTCCCATCTTTGTTTCAGAATCACCAATGCTGTAGTTATTACCAGTACTCATTCCTTTTGTTGTCTGAGACAGGCAGGTGTGATCACAATCCGTTATTGTTGTTCACAAGCTGCTTCAGTTTTGATTAGTTTCAGAGAAACCAGTGGTTGGCTCTAGGCTCCTCCAGGGAAATGACCTTTACACAAGGTGCAACAAAAAACTGTAAACAGACCAAAAGTAAACAAACACGTGTGCCATTGGACACCTTGGCTCAACGTGCAAACACAGCTTGTATTTTGTCAACCTGATGATGCCATGACTGTCGCATTAAGTATTTGCATACAGAGAGGCTTATTGCATACATGTAGACTGCTTGTAAAATTTATTTCCCAACAACATGTAATTAGCACCACACTCTGTACATGTCGTAAAAAAAGAAACTAAGCTGTAGTATAATGACAATAAGTAGAACAAACACACCTGCTTTTACGCACATGACCACAAACAAGCTTCACTGCTTTTATTTTTAAAAATATAAAGAATGAAGATGGTGTCGGTCAGCCAATTGTATTCAATGTATACAAGCAAGCTTTTATCAACTAAATGTGGTAATTATTGCAGTCAGCAAGGCTGCAACACCTCCCACACAAAACCCATTCTCTTTAGTATGAAATAACTATCTCTCACATAACATATACAAGTGGCTGTCAATTTTCCTTGTGCAAGTAAACCAGTTATGGAAGATCACATTGACTTCCTGGCATGTTTGCTTTGGCTACGGACACTTTTCAGAACAGTACTTCCTTTGACCTTCTTGGCTGAATATTTGCTTTTTGGAGTTTTACTCTTCTTAGTCAAACACGCCTTTTCGGGAGTCTTCACTCCTGCATCATGTGACAAGGGTGTGACAGGATTGATATTGCTGACCCAACATGCTTCCATATCACAGGCTTGATCAGTTTCTTCGACAACCTCCAGCTTTACTCTTTTGGCCTTGGATGTCTCTCCTGGCTCGGACAAAACTGTAGCTGGTTTTGGAAGTGAGTTGAATATGGGCAATGCTATAGAGTCCGCTGTCTTGATGTTAATAGACTGAATACTAGCAAGTCCACGAGAGAGCTTGTTTGAAATTGTCTTCGCGCACTGCAGTATGTTTCCAACAACAGCATCAGTAGGGAAGCCAACTCTTGCAACAGGCACAGCCCTGAAAATCATTGAGCATGGTAACATGCACGCATCCCTCAACCTTTACCATACTCACATACAAGAACCATGTCCAACATGCAGATAGGTGGAGTTGATGGCTCTTTGTATCTCTCCTGCTAGGTCCACTTTTCTCATGTCAACTGCAAATGGAAATCTAAGCAAAACAGAGCATATTATTACTCCTGGGTGTTGCATCATGCTTTAATAAACCACACTTCTTTTTTTCAAAGAACTTCTTCCCGAGTAAAGTTGACAGTCGCCCGTAAACCCTCTTGTCACACAAGAACAAGTCGTACGATGCACTAAGCTTTCGCTTAGCTTCAAATGACTTGTAGTCAGTTCCAAGTTTCTCCACAGAAATAACCTAGACATAAGGTGTTTAAAAAAATCACAATATTCAACATAAAAAAATAAAATAAAAACTCAGTCCAGTTGACATCTTGGCACAGCATTCCAGTGCCCCATGGCTCAACCAACTAACATCCATTCTAACGTCTGCATAATTTGGTCACCTTGGTGATGCCAGTAACTGATTTCGCTTCAAGGCGCTGCTTTACCGCTCGTTTGTCATCTTTCGTAATTAGACACGTGGTGTATTCGTCATGAGGGTACAGAGAGTGTAGTAGTTGGCTACAAAAATCGTGGTGAGAGTATACATGTAAGGAAGTTTGCGCACGTGCTCATCTCACACACATTTGAACGGGCCTCATTTTTTTCTGGGGAATCGCCTTCACGGCGATGATGATTGAAATGAGCGGGTTGTCATCAACCAGTTTGCGCTTGCGCTGCGCCGTTACGGTGGCGTGGTATTTTTGCAATGCCTGGACAGCCTTTGTTACCTGATCGTGTACAAGGTACGTAATGCACCTATTCAGACTTCCACTTACCAAGCCTTCATCCAAAGTGCCTGTTGAATTCGGCATGTCTTTGAGCGTGCCACGTGCGTAAATGGAATAACAACGTATATTAGAATAGTTATTATTTATAACCACTCAAATGTGACTATATACTAGTAGACCGGCGTTGGCAGAACTATTAATAATAGTTCTTGGTGCGCATTGAGTTCACTGCCTTACACAACATAAGACGGTAAGTAATTTCGCATATTGACACCGTATTAGCACCAATGGGCAAGCCAAAACTCTTACAACATATACAGCCCTGCCAAATCACTAAGCAGCACGGTAACACACACACATCCCCCACCCTCACATGCAAGAACCATGTCCAATATGCAGATACGTGGAACTAGTAGACGCTCTTCTGATTTCTCCACACAGATCCAATGTCAACAGCAGATGCAATATATTACCACTGATGGTACTTAAGATGTTAGACCACACTTTTTTTTAGTCCCTCCACAGACATAAAAAATAAAATAATAATCGTAATCCATTCACCACACAAAAAGCACTCAGATCCAGTTGACATCTTGGCTCAAGAACTAATACCTGTGGGAGGAGGGAGGGGAAGTCAGTAACCCCTTCATAAGGTATGGGGTGAACACGCCTATATAAGGTATACATAACATTTGTTGGTAATCTTTGTTAGTTCATATTATCATTTCACACAGAAGATATTCACCTTCAGCAAAAACTTTCACCCCCCTCTGGATCAGCACCTGCACTCGTTCTAACGTCTGCAAATTTGGTCACCTTGGTGATGCCAGTAACTGATTTCGCTTCAAGACACAGTTATACCGCTCGTTTGTCATTCTTCGTAATTAGACACGTCGTCATGAGGGTACAGAGAGTGTAGTAGTTGGCTACAAAAATCGTGGTGAGAGTATACATGTAAGGAAGTTTGCGCACGTGCTCATCCCACACTTTTGAACGAGCCTCTTTTTTTTTCTTCTAGGGAATCGCCTTCTTGGCTATGATGATAGAAACCGATGGGTCTTCACCAAACAGTTTCCACTTGCGTTCACTGTTCTGGACAGCCTGTGTTACCTGATCATGAGGTACATAATGCATCTATCCAGGCACCTCCATTTACCAAGGCCTTCTTTTGAACACAGCGTATCTTTGAGTGTTATAAAATGCCACTTGTGCAAATGGAATAAGATTGCCTCAATCCTGTTACCAATATTGACTCTTTTGGACTTGGGTGTTACAACTATTTCAAATAAAAATGGAACTTTACAAGGCAGTTGACTTATACCACATCTACCAGTAGTGGGCAAATAAGTGGTTGTTTGTTACCTACAAGGAATAACACCCATACTCAACACAAAGGCCAGTGTCATTTGAGCACCATACAACACCCCCTCCCAGTGTCGCTTAACACCCTCAGTCAATGACATCCATAAGAATGCATTGGTCACCTTGGTGATACTCCTAGAGCTTCTTTACTGGACTCTTAGTACTTACATGATTTGTCAGTGTCTCACCAGGGGATGTGGCTGCAGATTCACCAAGTTTGCATTGGTCACCTTGGGACTACCTATAACTGCTTTCGCTTCTAGACTGCCCCTTTTGTCATCCGTTTCGTCATGAGGCTGAATCAAATATGGTCGAGTTTGTGCACGTGCTAATCTTCCCCCCCCCCCCCCCCCCCCCCCCCCCCTAGTATCACCTTCACAACGACGATGATCAGAAATGAACGAGTTGGTGGCGTATTAGTACTTTTGCAATGCCATGGATTTACGTCATGTGCGTAAATAGAGAACAATAACCCCGGGTTAATTTACAATAGTTATTATTTTAAAAACAAAAATAAAAACAAGTGAATATATGTTATGGGCGGTGGAAGCAGCAGGCAAGCGTTCAGACAGGCTGTCCTTGATCTCATATCGACAAAGGAGGTTAGTTGTAGAGCACCACACACCCCGGTCCTGAAATTTTTGTGCTTTTGAGGAAAAAAAACCCCCTACATTTATAAGTACTGAGTGAAATGCAATAGGCATAAGAGTAAGGCATCATGAAAATTCGTCTTATCGTTATTAAATGGACGTAGGCCGTTGCTGGGCAAGGGAAAACCTTCTGGGAGCGGTATTGGTCGGACCCCACTCTCACAGCACAGGACTACTTTACTCTCGTTACAACGGAGGATATCCAAAGTTTGAAGAAAGATGCTTCGGGGAACCTCACAGCTCTTTGCTTCAAGGTCGGTTCGTTCGGAGAGGTACTTTCCCTTGTTTCCCTTGGTCATCTATTTATGGCATTGCATTTCACCGCTGGAATGCACCTGCCAACTCACCCGTAGAGCGTACTTCCCGCCCTCCACCATTCCTCACACTTCAGTTTTACCTGTGGGTTTTCTGTTAATGCAGGTAGTAGAAAGGATCAGTACTGCCACCACCACTGCGTGTACAGGACCTAATGACCAAGTGGCTGGTCAGTAGTACCCCACTATTGTGCCCTACTCCTCTCCACTTAATGTTCCCCACCTGTTTCTCCTTTGGACCACACAGTACTCAACTGTGTCCGACTTCTGACCAGGCTAATACCATATATGTTTGAGGATACTGATTGGAGATTACTCTTCTGGTCTCCTGCCAACTTCTCCACAGTATGCTATGTTGCATGTAGTCACACTGTCATGGCCTTCCCCCCCTCCCCCCCCCCCCCCCAGACACAAGAGGGAGAACAGCCACAAGCACTGGCACAAGTTTTACTAAACTCTCTGGCTGTGAGTTTGATGTTATTCCTCATCATCACAACACCTTCACAACACCTTCATTTGCACAATCTCAACACCTTCACTTGCACAATCTCAACACCTTCACTTGCACAATCTCAACACCTTCACTTGCACCATCACACCTTCACTTGCACAATCTCAACACCTTCACTTGCACAATCTCAACACCTTCACTTGCACAATCTCAACACCTTCACTTGCACAATCTCAACACCTTCACTTGCACAATCTCAACACCTTCACTTGCACCATCACACCTTCACTTGCACAATCTTAACACCTTCACTTGCACAATCTCAACACCTTCACTTGCACAATCTCAACACCTTCACTTGCACAATCTCAACACCTTCACTCTCGCCATCTCAATGTCTTCACTCACGCCATCTTCACTCACGCCATCTCAATGTCTTCACTCACGCCATCTCAACACCTTCACTCATGCCATCTCAACACCTTCATACCCACTACAACACTTCCCACACCGTCACAACACTTTCTCTCCACACCCCCACACCACCACAACACCCTTATATACCCCATGACAACACTTCCTCTGCACCCATGATGACACGTCCTCTGTACCACACACACACAACCATACAACTCCAGGATCTCTTATTCTGTCCTGACTTCACAGTGGTTCCCAAGTCCAAGCAGGGTCCTGTACGTTCCCTCAAGTTCTCAATGCATATGTGGTGACTGTTTTATCTTTGTTCCCAATGCCTTTTTTTTCCTCTCCCTCCCTCTCTCTTCCTCTCCCTCCCTCTCTTCCTGTCCCTCCCTCTCTTCCTCTCTCCCTCTTCTCTTCCTCTCCCTCTCCCTCCCTATCTTCCTCTCTCTAGGAAAATCCTGATGACTTGTCATCAATAGATAGTTGTGAGTACATTTGGTGAGTGATGTTCACCTGGATTCTCCCACACACCCAAATGTACCCAGATATAGGGGAACGTTGGACTGTGTATGGTATTCATTCATGGGTCCAAACTTTGGTAATGATGGCATCCAGTTACTACAATATTACTGTACTAATGTAGCATTGCATGCATACAGGACCCTACTGTAGTAATGTAGCATTGCATGCATACAGGACCCTACTGTAGTAATGTAGCATTGCATGCATACAGGACCCTACTACAGTAATGTAGCATTGCATGCATACAGGACCCTACTGTAGTAATGTAGCATTGCATGCATACAGGACCCTACTGTAGTAATGTAGCATTGCATGCATACAGGACCCTACTGTAGTAATGTAGCTTTGCATGCATACAGGACCCTACTGTAGTAATGTAGCATTGCATGCATACAGGACCCTACTGTAGTAATGTAGCATTGCATGCATACAGGACCCTACTAGCATTGCATGCATACAGGACCCTACTGAATTACATGCAGTAAAGGTAAACATACGTATATAGTGGTATCATAAACATGGAAACTATTTAGTCCAGCCTCATAATTATAACAATAACAAACAATGCAAGGCGTGCAGAACTGGGTTGGGTATCCATCCCACTTGCAGTGGAGATGTGAGGGTGCTAGGGAGTGAGGCCAAGTGGACATTATCACAGTTTGCTTCCTATTTGGCCATAAGCATGCTGTAGGGCCATCAGCTTTGGTAAGCATGCTGTAGGGCCATCAGCTTTGGTAAGCATGCTATAGGGCCATCAACTTTGGTAAGCATGCTGTAGGGCCATCAACTATGTAAGCATGCTATAGGGCCATCAGCTTTGGTAAGCATGCTGTAGGGCCATCAGCTTTGGTAAGCATGCTATAGGGCCATCAACTTTGGTATGCATTGCTATAGGGCCATCAGCTTTGGTAAGCATGCTGTAGGGCCATCAACTTTGGTAAGCTTGCATGCTGTAGGGCCATCAACTTTGGTAAGCATGCTATAGGGCCATCAGCTTTGGTAAGCATGCTATAGGGCCATCAACTTGCTATCTTCATGTTGGTTTGCAGGGAGGCAGGGATTGGCTGCTCTGTGTCGCCAGGCACAACAGCAGCCATTGACAGCCACAGAACAGAGATCATTAAGCTTCTTATCACCTGCTTCTCTGAGACCCTGTACTACAAGCCAGAAGGTACGTATGAAGGGAGGGTGTGGGGTCACTGGCTTCTCTCATGGGGCATACATGATGCAGAAATTGGAGCACCTAACCGTTGGATGCTGCATTTTACCTCAAGTGAAAACAGGTTGGCTTCCTGCAAAGCAGCCTGCACACTGTCCATCACTATTGCCTCTTGTACCTCTTCATCCTCTTCCCCTTCTCATCTTCCCTTCTCCCTCCACACCCTCCCATCCTCCCTTCTTCCCATATCTTTACTCCTTCCCCCCTTCTTTCCCTTTCTTCACTTTCCTCATCCCCACCCTTCTACCTCCTCCTTCGTACCCTCCCTCCCCTTTCCTCTCCCCTCTTCCATGTCCCTCTTTCCTATCCTCTCCCTCCTCTCATTTCTTTCAGACATGTTCTCCCAATCTTAACATCTCTACTTAATGTCACATGTACCTACGATCCAGTTGGATACGGTGTTCCGTGAGTGAAGAATCATATTCATTGCATAGATACTTATGTGTGTAACAGGGAATGTAAAAGTGATCCTTACTCAAACACTACCTTTGTTCCACATAACTGTGCAGTACTTAGATTTCTGTCTTTCTTCCACTCACACAAGCCTCTTTCTCCCCCTCACACAAGCCTCTCACACAAGCCTCTCACACAAGCCTCTTTTCTCCCCCTCACACACTTCCCTCATCATCATCTCCATGTGGATGTCTCCTTCCCTTCTCAGATACTATTGGACCATGGTTGGGGACCCTCGGGGGGATCTGGTGGAAGCATCAGTGCAGCTACTGTGCCTTGTGCTAGACTATTATCCACATAACCAAGTAAATCGTCTCCAAACAGCTTCTCAGACACAACAGGCACCTCCTGAACCTGGGGCGGGGAATCTCTTTTGTGGTTATGTCTCAAGGCTTCACCAGAATGAGGTAGGGTTCTCCCTCCCCTTGCCTTTCCCAGTCGTTCCCCTCCTCTCCTTAATCCTTCCCCTGCTTTACCCCTCCCCCTACCTCCTCATCCACATTCCACTCCCGTTTAGGACCTGGAGTTTGTTGCCAAGGGGATGCTAACACTGATCTATAATCCAGTCCGCCATGTTAGTCACATGACATGTCATGTGCCAGCTCACCTGATGGGTCTGTGCAATGTTCCTCTTGCAGACATACCTACCTTACTCCATCAAGAAAGTCTTCTTCACTCAGGAGCTGTACATTGTTCTCTGGAAGCTGTGTGAGCTCAACAAGGTCTGGTCACATGGGGTGTCATGTGATGTTGTAACTCCTCCCCTTTTCCATCATGGCAGAGGTTTATGATACACCTTCTTCGCAGCCCCGCCCTCTTTGACCTGGTGGTGCCTGTACTCATGAACATTATGGAGAGCCGTGCTAACCCTGGTGGGTGTGGCCAAACCCTGCTCATGCAATACAGTGCATATACCCTTTGATACATTACACCTTTTTTGTGGGTGGGGGGGGGGGAGGGGTTCTGTGGGGGTATGATTGGTTTTGCATTGGTCACCATGGATGCACACACACATGTACTACATAGCACATACACGCACATAAGCACATACAAACTTACACAAGTTTGGACGCCACACACTTGCGCACACATACATGTCACTTTGCACTGGTTGGCCATATATAGGGGGAATAAGGTACTTGGTATATGGGGGAGGGGGGGTAAGGTACACTTGGAGAAGGGATACCATCAGTTCTGATGACAGAGGTTGCCAGATTTTAAGTCAGCTTTCATTGTGTACACAGCATGCTTTGTCAGCATAAACAGTTTCAGCAATTATAAGACAAACATCACTTTTCACCTCTCCTCCCCATCACATCTCCCTCAGCATTTGTGGGAATGCTCCATGTTGGTGTGTTTATTTTCCTGCTACTAAGCGGAGAGAGGAACTTTGGAGTGAGGCTGAACAAGCCCTTTGTGCCTCGTGTCACCATTCCAGACCTCCCCAAGTTCACAGGCACACACGCCGACCTCCTCTTTTTGGTCTGGTGACCTCTGAGATGGTTGGCATGTTTTGACACCTATCTCTTGTTACCATCAGGTGTTCCACAAGGTCATCACCAGTGGGTTGCCAAGGTTACAACCCTTGTATGACAGCTTGCTTACTATCATGGTCAATGGTGAGTTGGCGAGGGAGGGAGGTCTGTAGATAACGTCTATTGTATCCAGTGTCTCCTTATCTGAAGTCACTCTCCATGATTACATGTGCTCGACTGATGCACCTTCTGGAGGTATGGCAGTTTTATAGCCTATGGAGTGTGCATTACCTGTTGGGTGTGCATTACCTGTTGGGTGTGCATTACCAGCATTAATTACGGATATTTTATGCTCCTCTTCTTTCACTTCCTATTCCCCTTTTCATCCCCCTTTTCCTCCCTCTTCCCCCTCTTCCTCCCTCTTCCTCCCTCTTCCCCCTCTTCCTCCCTCTTCCCCCTCTTTCCCCTCTTCCTCCCTCTTCCTTCCTCTTCCCCTCTCCTCCCTCTTCCCCCTCTCTCGTCCCTCTTCCCCTCTCTCCTTCCTCTTCCCCCTCTCTCCTCCCTCTCTCTCCTCTCCTCCCTCTCCCATTTTCTTCTCCTCCCTCCTCTGCCCTTTTGATTTTCAACTACCAAGTCTTTTTCAACTACTTGGTTTCTGTTTGCCAAACCAACCAATCATTTCTTAGTTTTCTATCTCCTTGAGATATTCAACAACATTGTCCAGTATCAGTTTGATGGTAGGAAGTCATTCAACTGATGTTTTTTATTTATTTATTATGCCTATTGCAGGAAACACTAACCTGATCTACTCACTGCTCAGGTCCAAAGAAGTCTTTTATCAGGTAAACTATCCAGGAGTTGGTCCTGCAGATTACCACCTCTATTCATTTGTTCCTCTCTTCCTCTGTCCTTCTTTCCAGCTTTCAAACTTACCTGAAGACTCCTACCAGCTGACCTCACCACCAGGACCTGCAGACAATCCTTCTGGTAATGTCTATTTGATGTGTCACATTGAACCATTATATTTCTGACAGTGTATGTACGTACTGAAATGGAAGGTCCATACGCTGCCATTAAGTGACAGCTGATCATACCATAGGGAGAGGTCCTCTTGCATGGTGACCTTACCTGGGGGGAGAGGTCCTCTTGCAGGGGGACCTCACCTGGGGGAGAGAGGTCCTCTTGCATGGTGACCTTACCTGGGGGGAGAGGTCCTCTTGCATGGTGACCTTACCTGGGGGGAGAGGTCCTCTTGCATGGGGACCTCGCCTGGGGGGGAGAGGTCCTCTTGCATGGGGACCTCACCTGGAGGGAGAGGTCCTCTTGCATGGGGACCTCACCTGGAGGGAGAGGTCCTCTTGCATGGGGACCTCACCTGGGGGAGAGAGGTCCTCTTGCATGGGGACCTCACCTGGGGGGAGAGGTCCTCTCACGTTATGGAGAGATCCTCTTTTACCACCTTCTCTTCTCCATGTGTACTGGGCTATCAGCTGGTGTACAGTTGGAAGGTGGCCACCAAGCTGAAGGGGAAGGTACTACTGCAGATCCATCCCAAAATGAGCCTACCCACGATTCAACGGGGCAGCAGTTGAACGAAGGGGGTGGCCATGTTCAGATGCCTGACATTGAACCAGCTGGTCGTGTTCAAATGGTGGAGGTGGAAGTTGAGCATCACCAGGAGGGTGGGGACACGCCCTCCTCTCCCTTGACACCTGGGGACGTGCCCACATCTGTTCAGCATGGAGACGCACCCACCTCTCCTCCCTCCTCATCTGAACAGGAGCAGGTGGTACCACCGATACAGGCTTCCCCCCAGACCACACCTTCAGTTGCTACTGGCTCTCAGGCCTTACCAAGGAGTTTACCAGTGGGTGCCCAGTCCTATGCATCTGCTTACGACGCACGTCCTATAAAGGGCAAGGGAAAGCCCCACAAATCTCCGCTGACGAGGGACTTGATGCCTCTGAATAAGGACGTTGCTCGCAGTACCCAGTCATTGGTGGAACCTGTAGCTACCCCAGACTTCAAGCCAACTCCTGAGTGGGTAGGTGTAGGTAGATATGGAGTATGGGGTATGGGATATGGATAATGTGCATGTGCCTTTGTTTTAATACCAGGCATCTTGTTTATGTGAACTGGTATGGTATAGTCTAGCTCTCCAACTTTGCTGTCGTATGTGTATGTACATGCATATATATGTGTGTGTATGTACATGCATGTGTATGTGTGTGTATGTACGTACATATGTATGTGTGTGTATGGTACACACATTGTATGTACATACAATGTGTGTATGTGATCTTATGATTAATGTTTCCTTCCCTTTGCCTGGTGTGGTTAGGTACGTTCGTGGAAACAGAAACTACCGCTTCACACCATCATAAGGGTGCTTCAGGTCCTTGTTCCACAAGTTGAAAAATTATGTGCCGAAAAGTAAGTAACTCCTCCTCCCTCCTCCCCTTTCTCCTCCCTCCTCCCCTTTCTCCTCCCTCCTCCCCTTTCTCCTCCCTCCTCCCCTTTCTCCTCCCTCCTCCCCTTTCTCCTCCCTCCTCCCCTTTCTCCTCCCTCCTCCCCTTTCTCCTCCCTCCTCTCCCTCTCCTTCCTTCTATTCTTTCTTCCCTTCCTTTTCATTTTGTGGAATTTATGGTTTTTACCAACATTATAAGACTTGCAGTGTATTCTGTTTTGAGAGCTTGAGGCCATAACTGCTGTCGCTTCACAAGCCTTTGGCTGATAACAGTGCTAGTAGGAACCCAATATGAATCTGTTGCCTGAAGACTAAAGGAAGGAGACCCCCAATAGAGAAAGTACTAGATCCCCAATAGAGAAGCAGTGGCAAATGCTGTAAGCATTAGGGGCAATCCAAGGAGTCAGCAATGTTGCAGTCATTATAGCATGTGAACCATAGGCTTGTGAAGTCCCTTTGCCTATGGATAAGTCTGTGATGGCCTCAGCTCAGAATGCTGCAAGTCTTATAATGTTGGTAGTTGGAACAACCATAAATCCCACCCAAATCTAACGTCACCTCTGCTCTTAGTGATGTCAAAACAGACCATGAGATCTTGGAGTACCTAAAGAATGGGACCTTGGTGGGCCTGTTGCCTGTGCCACACCCAATACTCATCCGGAAGTACCAGGTACTGAGACCCTCAATTTTAACTCCTTCAGTGCTACATTCTGCTTTCTCCATGGCATAGACTAGTGAGAACACAGAGAAATGGTTCCACAGCTACATCTGGGGTGTGCTTTACGTCAGGTAGCTGAATTTGTGTTTTGTTGTGTCCTCTTTACTCCAAACTGGTGTTCAACATAGGAACTACGACCCTCCCATCTGGTATGACACGAGCATTCGACTGTTCCAAGTGGCAAAGCCTACTGTCGGCTGACAGTTTGAACAGGTTTTGTTTTTCCTGGACCATCATTAGTGATTGATTGCATGCAGTGATGGGTTATAACATCTTGTGGATGGTGTATCACAACAAACTAACCATTGTAAATAGCAATAAATAGCAAGGAATTAGGGACATGCGAGTAAAAACTGTCTTAGTTGCTCAATGGCAGTTGGCTGTTTTCTCCATTCCTCTTCAACACCTGAAGGACCAGCGGGTGGTAGTGAGCTTTCAGGAAGTGAATTCAACAGTTCCCTGAGCAATTCCACAGCACACTGCGCAGGTGGATCTGGAGAGATTGCCATTTGATGTTGCTCCTGATCCCTTGCAGCATTGGCTTGTGTGGTAAAGGGCTCCGCTTTAGCCAGTCCTCCACCGCTTTTAGCCTTATGGTCTTCAGCCCTAACGATGTGTGTACGTTAATTAGCTACATCGCTGATTAGACTCAACTGACTTTGTGGTCGCTGATATTACTCCCGTGATGACCTTTTGCCATTTTTCTCTCTCCTCGGCGCTTTTGACGGCCTGGTAGTGACGACACAGTATCGTTACAGCCAGCAAGTGTATATAACTGCAAATGCAGCGGCCGGTAGAACTTACAAAAACGTGCGTGCGATCCGACGTCTGGACCTCGAAAGTGAACCCATAGCTGCTAGGCCGTGAAATACCTACACGAACGCACTACCCCGTGACCCAAAGTAACACCATAAGACGAATGACTCCCCATCACATCTATAGTGTCATGCAATGCATGACACTATAGAGGTGATGGTGCGCATAGTACTTACGGTTAACAAGTCCACAGTTCCGCTGAATGTTTGTTTCTGCACGTGAAAAAGAAACAGAGAATATAGTAAATGTACGCACTAGTAACGTAAACAATCACGCATATGCTGCATGTGTAAACACACCAAGGTAGACTCTTAATGATTTATACATGAGTACTTTTTTTTTTTTTTTTCCTCGTGAACTCACTGTGGCGTCTTTGTAACAATGCAGCTCCGTTCCCTTCAGCTCGTAGTAGCGTTCGTGCCACCCTTTTAGCCTTCTGCCCATCTTGTATAGAGTGCCAGCCAAAAGCGGCTGCTCTCCTCCTACAACCTGAAGCGGAGGGGATAACAGCCGGTGGGGATATGGTAGGGTAGCCTAAATAAGATGTACCCAGCCACTCCCCTTCTACATCTGCATCTTCGCCCACTCCCTGAGGCTAATGCGCAGTAGCCTGTTTACCCCTAGGCCTCACAAACTCAAATCTCCTTTAGTCTTACATTGCCTCTCAAAGAGCCGCCAGAAGTCGTTGGTTCATATCGTACATCCACACTATCTTCTTCATTGTTGACACTGTAAGTCGCAACGGGCGGAGGAGCCCTCTTGCCGACCTCTGTGCGTGCAGCTGCCATAAGCGGTTAGCTGTTTGATCTCCCTAGCTTGCTGAAATCTGCAAAATAAAGTCATATGCTTATGGGATTAGCAGAGATGGTTGATTCCGAGCGTATCAAAGTAATGAGATTTATGCTTCGGCAAATAAATTAAAAGATATAACAGCTGTCCGGAATGGTTGTCCTAAAAAAAGAAGAGAAAGGTGCCACTGCAACTCTCTATTAGATTACAGCACTAAAGGAAAAGGTGTAGAGAAAAGTTTATATGATGATAGTGAAGACAATGACGGAGCTAGACTACTCCAGTCTAGCGGCTACAAAATGCATTAATACATGTATCAAAACAGTGTAAACATACGTGCCGATGTGGTAATTTGCGAAGAACTTTCTGAACTCACTTTACAAAGTACTAGTAAAGTCGCTATTAGCTTTGTGTTTCCGTTTCTATATAGGCGTCACTTGCGTAACTCGTGGTCTTCACGTGCACCAGTCGATCGACTCCACACCAATTACATTTATTTATACATGTATGAAATGAAACCCCGAGTACTAAATACAAATAATACTATACTATGGCAATAAAAAAGAAGATAGTGAATAAACGCTGCACACAAAATAAAGCTTTCCTGTCATGGGCAAGAGACAAGGAAGTGTCTTAATTGTTCAATGGCTGTTGGCTGGCCCATCCATGTGTCTTCACCAGACAATGGAGGCCAGCTGTCATAGGACAGCTGTACTTTGCTTTCTGGTAGTGAGTTCAACAGCTCCCTGAGCTCACTCACTGCAGCAGATGAGGGAAGGGGCATGGCATCAGGGAGAGCTGAGGGAGCAAGTGGCAAAGTGGAAGCTGGTGATTGAGGGGCTGGTGATTGGGGGGCTGATGATTGGGGGGCTGGCGATTGGGGGGCTGGTGATTGAGGGGCTGGTGAGTTGCAGATAGAGGAAGGGGATGGCATATTGCGTTCCAGCGTGGAGAAAGGAGACCATGGCTCTGGGCTAGCTTCAGTGGAAATTGCCCCTTCCAAGGACTGCCTCTTTGCAATGGGAGAAGAAGGTGTGGACACTGACAGAGTGTGGTGATCGTTGATCTGGGTGTGGCCTAACGATGTGGCAGGACGCTCCTCAGTAGATAGCTTCCTGCGACTCTTACGACTGAAGAAACGTTCCATTAGGCTTTCCTTCCGCACAACTTTTGCTGTTGCAGTCTGCTCTGTGTGGTTTGCCTCCTTCTTAAATGACAGCCATCTTCTGGTAGGTGCACCTCTCCTTGTGTTCCTCTTCTCTTCTGCCACTCTGATGGAAAGAGAGAGGGAAGGAGGAGAGAGGAAGGGAGGAGAGAGGGGAGGAAAGGGAGGAGGAGAGAGGGAGGGAAAAAAGGGAGGAGAGCGGCAGGGAGAAGAGAGGAGAGAGGGAGGGAGAAGGGAGGAGAGGGAGGAAGAAGGGAGGAGAAAGGGAGGAGAGGGAGGAAGAAGGGAGGAGAGAGGGAGGAGAGGGGGAATGGGTGGAAGGAGGTAAATTAAAGGGAGGGAGGAGGGGAAAGAAGGGTGGGAGTGGCATGGAATAACATGCTTTTAGGTATTCAATGGGGGCAACTGACTCTTTAGATGGCATCATTTTTTCCTTGATTGCATTGAGCCATCTCTCCCTGTCCTCCCGTGCCCTAGCTGCCTAGGGGAAGAGGAGTGAGTTTAAGTGATTGAACGCAAATATGTGACGGTGTGCACCTACAAGAATGTGTACACGATCCAGAGTCTGCAGTTCAAATGTGCTCCCAAAACTGACAATCGGTGACAGTGTGGCAGAATAGCACTGGGCAAGATAACAAACTATGTCATAGGCAGCCCCAAGGGGGAGGAGGGCAGAGGCACCTCCCTATCCCACCCCTTCAATGATAGATAATGCAATGTGCACTCTGATGTACTTCAACAATCATTACATTAAAAATATTCTAGACTTAGACTGGCGTGGTGAGATATCTTGGGGCAGTGTGTGAGATATCTTGGTGTAGTGTGTGAGGCATCTTGGTGCAGTGTGTGAGGCATCTTGGTGCAGTGTGTGAGATATCTTGGGGCAGTGTGTGAGGTATCTTTTTTGAGGCATTATTGAGGCATTATTGAGGCCTAGATACAGACTAGTACATGATGGGGTGTGTGTGTGGGGGGTGTGGTCTGTGCAATATAAACTGCACAGACCAAAGCAGAAAATGTAATATCAAGGTCAAGGCAACATAGAGATACAAGGTCTGATCAAGGCAACATAGAGATAACAAGGTCTGATCAAGGCAACATAGAGATAACAAGGTCTGATCAAGGCAACATAGAGATAACAAGGTCTGATCAAGGCAGCGTCAAAGTCTGATCAAGGCAACATAGAGATAACAAGGTCTGATCAATGCAAAAGAGATAAGAAAGTCTGATCAAGGCAGCATCAAGGTCACACACACACACACAAAAAAAGAAACAGTACTTACTATCTTTAGATCAATAGCTCCAAGATATTCTTGTTTCTGTAGGGGAACACGAGCAGT
Source organism: Spongilla lacustris (assembly GCA_949361645.1). Taxonomy (NCBI): domain Eukaryota; kingdom Metazoa; phylum Porifera; class Demospongiae; order Spongillida; family Spongillidae; genus Spongilla; species Spongilla lacustris. The sequence goes on from OX442427.1 coordinate 7,816,077, forward strand.
TACTACAATGCACTTCCTGGAATGCAGGATCCACAACCACATAAACACACGTTATATAGCCTCGGCATGGACCTCTCCCATTTCCCCAACACACACCTAAGTAACGCACTCTTGTCACTTAGCCATACAGTTACTTCCGTAAGCAACGCATGCTTCAGAACTCACTGAGGGGTTCTTATAGTAGTGTAGCTTAGAGCCCTGCAACTCAAAGTAGCGGGGGGTCCACCGTTTTAGCCTTCTGCCCATCTTTTGCAGCGTACCCGCCATCACAACTGGCATTTTAACAGAGTCTGTCCGTTGCACCTCCTGATTCAGTGGCAAAGAGTAATGGATCGATAGACCTTCTTACAAAAGGTGAGTATTTTACCGCATCGGGACTGTCTCTACCACCGTTAGAAGCGACATGGTCGTTAGAAGGACCAGAAATCACAATGGGCGGAGGAGCTCCATTGATAACTGGGTCGAAACGTGCAGACATCTCCTTTACTTCTCGTCTCTTTTAATAAAATAAACACATTTATTCGTTGCTACGAATTCTATTTATGCGGATAAAAATTAACAACATAAAATCCACATGTAAAGAAAAATTTCATAACTCAGGAGGATAACCACATGTTAAGCTGTAGCTGAGCAAATAAATAAGGACTTGAAAATGAGCGGGGTCAAAAGACCTGGACAGCCTAGTAGGCCTGCGAAAGGTAGCATGTATTGTAGAGTCCTTCTCTAGGATTGTATTAATTGGGGGGAAAAAAAATCTTTGTATATCCACAGCAGGGCACCAGCCAACTGGTGACTTAATAGCCTTAGGCTCCAAGTCATCTAACGCTAGGTCCCCGCGGCAAGGTGATGATTCGAAGCCAACCACGCTAAAGCAGGGTACAAGCGGCTCGGGGGCGCTTCCGCCTGCACCACCCTCCAAAAAGCCGCGTATTTTGGTCTCAGGAGGGGAGCCTGGCAGCAGTGAGCTCTTTGCCAACCCTATTCGCGTAGCACCAACCTCGAGTCAACAGTCTGGATTGATAAAACCTCCTCAGGCTGGCGGGAGCAGTATCAACAAACCATCCCCACCACAGGCATCTCAAGGCACATCCAGCCCAGTGCCCCAGGCGATTGAGGGTGTGTGTGTGTGTATGTGTGTGTGTGTGTGTGTGTGTGTGTATGTGTGTGTGTGTGTGTTGTGTGTGTGTGTGTGTGTGTGTGTGTGTGTGTATGTGTGTGTGTGTGCATGTAGGAGTGTGCAAGTATGTGTATGTGTGTTGTCCACTTGTATGTGTGGTGTGGCATGTACACGAGTGTGTATGTATATAAAAAGATGAAGTGTGTGTAAGAGGGAGTGGCATGTGTTGGAGGGAGTGTGCATGTGTGGGAATGGGTGTGCATGTGTGGGAATGGGTGTGCATGTGTGGGAATGGGTGTGCATGTGTGGGAGGGAGTGGTATGTGTGGGAAGGAGTGTGCATGTGGGAATGGGTGTGCATGTGTGGGAATGGGTGTGCATGTGTGGGAATGGGTGTGCATGTGTGGGAGGGAGTGGCATGTGTGGGAGGGAGTGTGCATGTGGGAATGGGTGTGCATGTGTGGGAATGGGTGTGCACGTGTGGGAGGGAGTGTGCATGTGTGGGAGAGATAGTCACCATCTGCTATTTCTTTAGTACGCCCCGGAGATCTGGTTCCTGCCATTAAGGAGGCAAAATCTGGTGACAATGACTCCAAGGTCCAACGTCTTCTCCTTGGAGCTGTCAGACAGCTGAAGCACTCGCGTCTCAAGCCTGACCCTGTTCTTAATGCAGCCTTGGTGCAGCTGGCTGAGGAAGATGGCGAGATGTTCAATATACCCTCAGTGATAGACGTGAGTTACCATGCAAATGGACTAGGCCACATACTTCCTCTGAGATTATATTAAAGAGGGATGGACCATAGTGACTGGTGTGCTGAGTGATGGACCATAGTGACTGGTGTGCTGAGTGATGGACCATAGTGACTGGTGTGCTGAGTAATGGACCATAGTGACTGGTGTGCTGAGTGATGGACCATAGTGACTGGTGTGCTGAGTGATGGACCATAGTGACTAGTGTGCTGAGTGATGGACCATAGTGACTGGTGTGCTGAGTGATGGACCATAGTGACTGGTGTGCTGAGTGATGGACCATAGTGACTAGTGTGCTGAGTGATGGACCATAGTGACTGGTGTGCTGAGTGATGGACCATAGTGACTGGTGTGCTGAGTGATGGACCATAGTGACTGGTATGCTGAGTGATGGACCATAGTGACGGTGTGCTGAGTGATGGACCATAGTGACTGGTGTGCTGAGTGATGGACCATAGTGACTGGTGTGCTGAGTGATGGACCATAGTGACTGGTGTGCTGATCATATCAGAGTGATGGACCATAGTGACTGGTGTGCTGAGTGATGGACCATAGTGACTGGTGTGCTGATCATATCAGAGTGATGGACCATAGTGACTGGTGTGCTGAGTGATGGACCATAGTGACTGGTGTGCTGAGTGATGGACCATAGTGACTGGTGTGCTGAGTGATGGACCATAGTGACTGGTGTGCTGAGTGATGGACCATAGTGACTGGTGTGCTGAGTGATGGACCATAGTGACTGGTGTGCTGAGTGATGGACCATAGTGACTGGTGTGCTGAGTGATGGACCATAGTGACTGGTGTGCTGAGTGATGGACCATAGTGACTGGTGTGCTGATCATATCAGAGTGATGGACCATAGTGACTGGTGTGCTGAGTGATGGACCATAGTGACTGGTGTGCTGAGTGATGGACCATAGTGACTGGTGTGCTGAGTGATGGACCATAGTGACTGGTGTGCTGAGTGATGGACCATAGTGACTGGTGTGCTGAGTGATGGACCATAGTGACTGGTGTGCTGAGTGATGGACCATAGTGACTGGTGTGCTGAGTGATGGACCATAGTGACTGGTGTGCTGAGTGATGGACCATAGTGACTGGTGTGCTGAGTGATGGACCATAGTGACTGGTGTGCTGAGTGATGGACCATAGTGACTGGTGTGCTGAGTGATGGACCATAGTGACTGGTGTGCTGAGTGATGGACCATAGTGACTGGTGTGCTGAATGATGGACCATAGTGACTGGTGTGTTGAGTGATGGACCATAGTGACTGGTGTGCTGAGTGATGGACCATAGTGACTGGTGTGCTGAGTGATGGACCATAGTGACTGGTGTGCTGAGTGATGGACCATAGTGACTGGTGTGCTGAGTGATGGACCATAGTGACTGGTGTGTTGAGTGATGGACCATAGTGACTGGTGTGTTGAGTGATGGACCATAGTGACTGGTGTGCTGGTCATGTCAGGGTGATAGGCCATATGGTAGCGTGCCTAAGGTATGATAGAGTCAGGATAATTAGGGTTTAGGGTCACTCAGCATGCTCCTGACCCAAATTTACACCCGGTGGTCGAATCCGGTGTCAAATTACACCCTCCCAGCACCTCAGTGTCAAAACATTGCACTAAACATCAAAATTGAAACTCCTCCCCAGTCCGCTTCACGGACAAGGCGCCTAAATTACCCTAGTGACTGGTGTATTGATTTTGTTGCTCTGTTGTCTGCAGGCTCTTGTTGGTGTTCTCAAGAAGGAAACTTCTGTCATCTTCAAGGCAAAAAGCAACTCCTCAGTGTACGTCTTAGCCTGCCAGCTGCTCCTGCGTGCACTGAGGGACTGCTATGAGTGGCCCGACTCAGTTGCTAAGGTAGGCGTGGCCCGACTCAGTTGTTAGGGTAGGAGTAGTTGCTAAGGTAGGAGTAGTTGCTAAGGTAGGAGTGGCCTGGCTCAGTAGGGTAGGAGCAGGAGTATAGGCATTAGATTAGCTCCTCCCTCTCAGCTTAGGCCCATCCCATCCTTTTCCCCTCCACCCTCCTCCTCCCCTCCCATTCTCCTCCATAACAGACTGCTTTCCATTTACTTTAATGCACACCCAGGTGTACATTGAGGATGCAGTGACTGACAGGCTGTGGTCTGACCTGTCACCCTGCTCAAAGTTTGTGGATAACATCTGTACCATATTCCAGACAAGGTTGCCTGCGGGGGGCACTGCAGGTGGTGCTGCCCCAACGCCCCCCGCAGCGGCCGGGGATGGTAACGTCGTGGGGAGTGGCAACAAGCAGGGTGACCAAGATGCCACGCCCATGGAGGGTGAAGAAGCCAAGTCAGATCAGGGTCTGGAGCTGTGTATGGAAGATATTGATGTGGAGCCCAGGTGTGTGCCCCCACCTCCCCTTCCTTCCTACCCCTCCCCTTCCTACCCCTCCTCTTCCTACCCCTCCCTTCCTACCCTACTCTTCCTACCCCTCCTCCCCTTCCTACCCTCATCTTCCTATCCCTCCCCTTCCTACCCCTCCTCCCCTTCCTACCCCTCCTCCCCTTCCTACCCCTCCTCCCCTTCCTACCCCTCCTCCCCTTCCTACCCCTCCTCCCCTTCCTACCCCTCCCCTTCCTACCCCTCCCCTTCCTACCCCTCCTTTTCCTAACCCTCCCCTTCCTACCCCTCATCCTCTTCCTACCCCTCCCCTTCCTACCCCTCCTCCCCTTCCTACCCCTCCTCCCCTTCCTACCCCTCCTCTTCCTACCCCTCCCCTTCCTACCCCTCCTCCCCTTCCTACCCCTCCTCCCCTTCCTACCCCTCCTCTTCCTACCCCTCCCCTTCCTCCCCCTCCCCTTCCTACCCCTCCTCTTCCTACCCCTCCTCTTCCTACCCCTCCCCTTCCTACCCCTCCCCTTCCTTCCTACCCCTCCCCTTCCTACCCCTCCTTTTCCTACCCCTCCCCTTCCTATCCCTCCCCTTCCTACCCCTCCCCTTCCTACCCCTCCCCTTCCTATCCCTCCCCTTCCTACCCCTCCCCTTCCTATCCCTCCTCTTCCTACCCCTCTCCTTCCTATCCCTCCCCCACCCAAACTCCTCCATTATTGTTTGGAGGGGCTCTCACTCCATGCTGGGCCTGCAGGTTCTCATTGGTACAGTGCAAGGCGCTCAGGGCCTATGCCCTGCAGATGGTGAGCGAGCAGCTGGGGGGACGTGGGGTGCAGACTGATGCCAACATGAAGAACAGCTTGAAGTTCCTTGTGACAGCAGCTGGGGTGCCTGAAGTACGGCTGCTCGTTGTGCAGAGGATTGAGGGGTGGATACAGAACCCAAAGGTGGGGTGTTATGTTTCAGTAACCCAAAGGTGGGGTGTTATGTTTCAGTAACCCAAAGGTGGGGTGTTATGTTTCAGTAACCCAAAGGTGGGGTGTTATGTTTCAGTAACCCAAAGGTGGGGTGTTATGTTTCAGTAACCCAAAGGTGGGGTGTTATGTTTCAGTAACCCAAAGGTGGGGTGTTATGTTTCAGTAACCCAAAGGTGGGGTGTTATGTTTCAGTAACCCAAAGGTGGGGTGTTATGTTTCAGTAACCCAAAGGTGGGGTGTTATGTTTCAGCAACTGTCCAGTTGTTGTGACTGGCTCGAGATACTCTTATAGATAGTATGCACAGAGACTGGGAACGAGGTACATTCCAATGTTATGCCACACCCACTGGTGGGAATAATTCAGTGGCGGTGGATGGGAATTATGCGTGTTTCATGCATTTTGTACCTGAAAGGAACATTTTAGTTCTTTCAAGCGCAAGCTGCAGGGTTACAGGGACACAGGCTTGTGGGATACTCCTGTCTTGCCCCCCCCCCCCCCCCCCCCATTTGCTGCCAATCAGTCAACCAGCGAACGTCACGCTAGCATTGCTTTTGCATTGGTGTATCTAGCCAGGAATGATTAGGTTGATAATTAATCTTACTTGTCTCATACTTAGTAGTGCATTGGTAGCAGGCGAACAAATAAGAATGTTACGTATAATTCCCATCTGCCACCATTGAATCATTCCCGCCAGTGGGTGTGGCTTAACCTTTGGAATGCACCTCGTTTTCCCAGTCTCTGTGGATACTATCTGTATGCACGCGAGTGCCACCACCTGTACCTTCATATCAATACACACATGCACACCACACCCTCACACCCTCCACATAACATACCTCTCCTTCCACACACTATATCTGCACACAGATTACCAAGCAGTGTCAGGACGTCCTCATGGCTGTGGCTGTGAACTGCCATAATCACAGCTCTGAGGACATTCAAGTCATTGAGGGGCTTTGCGGTGTTCGTCTAAAAACAAAACTGTTCTCAACTCAGTTTGTTGGTTGCATGAAGTCAGTACCCACTTCCCGCCCTCCTCTCTCTCTCCCTTTTTCTCACTTCTCCTTCCCTCTTTTCTCATCAGATCTCACACCCTCTCCTCTCCCCTCTGCCTCTTCTATCTCCTCTGCCTCTTATCTTTCTCTCCTCTTCTCTCCTCGCTTATTTCTCTCTTCTCTTTTCTCTTTTCTCTTTCCTTACCCTGCCACATACATGTACCTTCTCATTCTCCTTCCCTCTTCTCTCTTTACTTCTCGTCAAGTCTCCAACCCTTCCTCACTTCCCCTCTCCTCACCTTTCTGCTCACTTTTCCTCTCCTCCTCTCTCTCCTTCCTCTTCCATACCTGCCACATAAATTTTCTTCCTATTTTATCTTGCATTGTTTTCCTTCTCCCTCCCTCCCTCCCTCCCTCCCTCCCTCCCTCCCTCCCTCCCTCCCTCCCTCCCTCCCTCCCTCCCTCCCTCCCTCCCTCCCTCCCTCCCTCCCTCCCTCCCTCCCTCCCTCCCTCCCTCCCTCCCTCCCTCCCTCCCTCCCTCCCTCCCTCCCTCCCTCCCTCCCTCCCTCCCTCCCTCCCTCCCTCCCTCCCTCCCTCCCTCCCTCCCTCCCTCCCTCCCTCCCTCCCTCCCTCCCTCCCTCCCTCCCTCCCTCCCTCCCTCCCTCCCTCCCTCCCTCCCTCCCTCCCTCCCTCCCTCCCTCCCTCCCTCCCTCCCTCCCTCCCTCCCTCCCTCCCTCCCTCCCTCCCTCCCTCCCTCCCTCCCTCCCTCCCTCCCTCCCTCCCTCCCTCCCTCCCTCCCTCCCTCCCTCCCTCCCTCCCTCCCTCCCTCCCTCCCTCCCTCCCTCCCTCCCTCCCTCCCTCCCTCCCTCCCTCCCTCCCTCCCTCCCTCCCTCCCTCCCTCCCTCCCTCCCTCCCTCCCTCCCTCCCTCCCTCCCTCCCTCCCTCCCTCCCTCCCTCCCTCCCTCCCTCCCTCCCTCCCTCCCTCCCTCCCTCCCTCCCTCCCTCCCTCCCTCCCTCCCTCCCTCCCTCTCTCCCTCCCTCTTCTTCCTGTTTACAGAGAACTTATCTCCAGTCACCCTGATAATCTTGAGACAGCCCTTAACAGTGTTGTATCCAATGAGCTTGGTCAGCAGCGAGGGCCCAACAACATGGCTCTGTTGGCTATGATGGTTTACTCTTGGTCTGAGGAGACAGCCAAGGTTGGTTCCAGGATGGTCCCCAGGCTTTGTTTAAGGGTGCTCCTGCACACCATTGTTTTGGCAACATAATTTACTTTGGGTATGGTGAGCAGATCACATGCTATCCTTTGGGTATGGTGAGCAGATCACATGCTATCCTTTGGGTATGGTGAGCAGATCACATGCTATCCTTTGGGTATGGTGAGCAGATCACATGCTGCCCTTTGTTTTAGAAAGTAAAGTCAGTGTGACACATGACATGCCGTGTGATATGCCACACACTCTGCCATGTGATATACCACACACTCTGCCATGTGATATACCACACACTGCCTTGACATTGCCATGTGATATACCACACATTGCCATGTGATATACCACACTCTGCCATGTGATATACCACTCATTGCCATGTGATGTACCACACATTGCCATTCAAATGTTATACTTTCCGTTTTATGTATTACACTCTGCCATGTGATATACCACACATTGCCATTCAAATGTAATACTTTCCGTTTTATGTATTCAGAACTGTTCAGATTGTTTGCTGACAAAAAGCCTTGTTGTTCGGAACTAGCCACTGTATTAAAGTGCTCCTTTGATGTTACCTGTTTGATGTACCTATCCTGACCCACTGTGATGTCTTTTTAAAAACAATGTATCATCGAAAATATATTTCATAGGAGACTTGTGCCATCCACTCTCACCCATCCTCACACCCACATATCCTCACACCCACTCTCACCTTCCCATCCTCACACCCACTCACCCACATATCCTCACACCCACTCACCCACATATCCTCACACCCACTCTCATCCACATATCCTCACACCCACACCCTCATATCTCACCCACTCTCACCCACATATCCTCACACCCACTCTCACCCACACCCTCATATCCTCACCCACTCTCACCCACACCCTCATATCCTCACACCCACACCCTCATATCCTCACACCCACTCACCCACACCCTCATATCCTCACACCCACACCCTCATATCCTCACACCCACTCACCCACACCCACACCCTCATATCCTCACACCCACTCACCCACACCCACACCCTCATATCCTCACACCCACTCACCCACACCCTCATCCTCACCCTCCTTGCACTCCTCATTGACAGCTGCTTGGAGCAGTGTTCCTCAACTTCCTCACTCCCCGCGAGGACTACCTGAAGGCGCTTAGGAGCTTCCTCAGAGAGCTGGTCAGGCAGGTCAGGAACGAGTTCAACTTTGCAGTGTTTGCCCGCTCCCTGATGAGAGAGAAACCGAGTCAAGAGTTTCAGGGCCTGGACCAAACCCTCAAGGTGTGTGTGTGTGTGTGTGTGTGTGTGTGTGTGTGTGTGTGTGTGTGTGTGTGTGTGTGTGTGGTGAGTGTGTGTGTGGTGTGTGTGTTGTGTGGGTGTGGGTGTGGGTGTGAGTGTGTGTATGTGTGTGGGTGTGTGTGAGTGTGTGTGTGGGTGTATGTGTGTGGTGGGGAGACACTTCAGAGAAATGGGTAAAAAGAATAGTGGGGGTGGGCATGGTACCTAGAGTTCATAAGGTGATGTAGGTTATGTTACAGATGTTATGATGTAGTGAAGCCCCACCCCCTACTGCTTGTAAGGGCAGGTTGACCCACCCCCTACTGCTTGTAAGGGCAGGTTGACAGAGTGATGTAGTGAAGACCCACCCCCTACTGCTTGTAAGGGCAGGTTGACAGATTGTGATGTAGTGAAGACCCACCCCCTACTGCTTGTAAGGGCAGGTTGACCCACTCCCTACTGCTTGTAAGGGCAGGTTGACCCACTCCCTACTGCTTGTAAGGGCAGGTTGACCCACTCCCTACTGCTTGTAAGGGCAGGTTGACCCACCCCCTACAGCTTTTAAGGGCAGGTTGACCCACCCTCTACTGCTTGTAAGGGCAGGTTGACCCACCCCCTACTGCTTGTAAGGCAGGTTGACCCACCCCCTTATAAGGGCAGGTTGACAGATTGGCATTGTAAATAAAGCTCTGTGTGTGTGTGTGTGTGTGAGAAGACCACACCCACTGGATCCCAGAGCTTCAGCAGGTTTCTGGGTCTCTTTAAGGCCGGCATACATGTGGTGACTTGTCACATGCAACTCAAATGAATATGGATAAAAGTTCAGTAATTCTATAGTTTACTGATGGTTTACGGAACGCTTTACTCATATTCATTTGAGTTGCATGCACAAGTCCCCCCTTGTATGCCGCAAGGTCAAGTCTGTGGGACTAATTAACCAAACTAGTGGATTCTAATCTTATAGCAATTGATTGCATCACTATTTAATGTCATGATTAGAGTACTCTTTAATGTCATGACTAGAGCACTCTTTAATGTCATGATTAGAGCACTCTTTAATGTCATGATTAGAGCACCCATTAATGTCATGATTAGAGCACTCTTTAATGTCATGATTAGAGCACTCTTTAATGTCATGATTAGAGCACCCATTAATGTCATGATTAGAGCACTCTTTAATGTCATGATTAGAGCACTCTTTAATGTCATGATTACAGCACTCTTTAATGTCATGATTAGAGCACCCTTTAATGTCATGATTAGAGCACTCTTTAATGTCATGATTACAGCACTCTTTAATGTCATGATTAGAGCACTCTTCAATGTCATGATTAGAGCACTCTTTAATGTCATGATTAGAGCACTCTTTAATGTCATGATTAGAGCACTCTTTAATGTCATGATTAGAGCACCCTTTAATGTCATGATTAGAGCACTCTTTAATGTCATGATTAGAGCACCCATTAATGTCATGATTACAGCACTCTTTAATGTCATGATTAGAGTACTCTTTAATGTCATGATTACAGCACTCTTTAATGTCATGATTAGAGCACTCTTTAATGTCATGATTACAGCACTCTTTAATGTCATGATTAGAGCACTCTTTAATGTCATGATTACAGCACCCATTAATTAATGTCATGATTAGAGCACTCTTTAATGTCATGATTAGAGCACTCTTTAATGTCATGATTAGAGCACTCTTTAATGTCATGATTAGAGCACTCTTTAATGTCATGATTAGAGCACTCTTTAATGTCATGATTAGAGCACTCTTTAATGTCATGATTAGAGCACTCTTTAATGTCATGATTAGAGCACCCTTTAATGTCATGATTAGAGCACTCTTTAATGTCATGATTAGAGCACCCTTTAATGTCATGATTAGAGCACTCTTTAATGTCATGATTAGAGCACTCTTTAATGTCATGATTAGAGCACTCTTTAATGTCATGATTAGAGCACTAATTAATGTCATGATTAGAGCACTCTTTAATGTCATGATTAGAGCACTCTTTAATGTCATGATTAGAGCACTCTTTAATTCATGATTAGAGCACTCTTTAATGTCATGATTAGAGCACTCTTTAATATCATGATTAGAGCACTCTTTAATGTCACGATTAGAGCACTCTTTAATGTCACGATTAGAGCACTCTTTAATGTCATGATTAGAGCACTCTTTAATGTCATGATTAGAGCACTCTTTAATGTCATGACTAGAGCACTCTTTAATGTCATGACTAGAGCACTCTTTAATGTCATGACTAGAGCACTCTTTAATGTCATGATTAGAGCACCCTTTAATGTCATGATTAGAGCACTCTTTAATGTCATGATTAGAGCACTCTTTAATGTCATGATTACAGCACTCTTTAATGTCATGATTAGAGCACTCTTTAATGTCATGATTACAGCACCCATTAATTAATGTCATGATTACAGCACTCTTTAATGTCATGATTAGAGCACTCTTTAATGTCATGATTAGAGCACCCTTTAATGTCATGATTACAGCACCCTTTAATGTCATGATTAGAGCACTCTTTAATGTCATGATTACAGCACTCTTTAATGTCATGATTAGAGCACTCTTTAATGTCATGATTAGAGCACCCATTAATGTCATGATTAGAGCACCCTTTAATGTCATGATTAGAGCACTCTTTAATGTCATGATTACAGCACTCTTTAATGTCATGATTAGAGCACTCTTTAATGTCATGATTAGAGCACTCTTTAATGTCATGATTACAGCACCCTTTAATGTCATGATTACAGCACTCTTTAATGTCATGATTAGAGCACCCTTTAATGTCATGATTAGAGCACTCTTTAATGTCATGATTAGAGCACTCTTTAATGTCATGATTAGAGCACTAATTAAAATTAATGTCATGATTAGAGCACTCTTTAATGTCATGATTAGAGCACTCTTTAATGTCATGATTAGAGCACTCTTTAATGTCATGATTAGAGCACTCTTTAATGTCATGATTAGAGCACTCTTTAATGTCATGATTACAGCACCCTTTAATGTCATGATTAGAGCACTCTTTAATGTCATGATTAGAGCACTCTTTAATGTCATGATTAGAGCACTCTTTAATGTCATGATTAGAGCACTCTTTAATGTCATGATTAGAGCACTCTTTAATGTCATGATTAGAGCACCCTTTAATGTCATGATTAGAGCACTCTTTAATGTCATGATTACAGCACTCTTTAATGTCATGATTAGAGCACCCTTTAATGTCATGATTAGAGCACTCTTTAATGTCATGATTAGAGCACCCTTTAATGTCATGATTAGAGCACTCTTTAATGTCATGATTAGAGCACTCTTTAATGTCATGATTAGAGCACTCTTTAATGTCATGATTAGAGCACTCTTTAATGTCATGATTACAGCACTCTTTAATGTCATGATTAGAGCACTCTTTAATGTCATGATTAGAGCACTCTTTAATTCATGATTAGAGCACTCTTTAATGTCATGATTAGAGCACTCTTTAATGTCATGATTAGAGCACCTTTAATGTCATGATTAGAGCACTCTTTAATGTCATGATTAGAGCACCCTTTAATGTCATGATTAGAGCACTCTTTAATGTCATGATT
>OX442427.1:7833402-7879717 GCA_949361645.1 Spongilla lacustris
TGCTTATACCCAGCTTTGTGTGGTACATGTACACCATGCATGCTTATATCTCGGGGCTGCCTCCATCTTTGCAATGTCTTAAGAGGTCATGTGATCACCAGGGTGTTTGAGCATGGAACAGGTGGTGATGTTGTTTGTGGTGAAACCATTATATCATTTGTCATGTTGTCTCTCACAATGCCTCCCTCCCTCCCTCCCTCCCTCCCTCCCTCCCTCCCTCCCTCCCTCCCTCCCTCCCTCCCTCCCTCCCTCCCTCCCTCCCTCCCTCCCTCCCTCCCTCCCTCCCTCCCTCCCTCCCCCTCCCTCCCTCTCCTCTCCTCTCCTCTCCTCTCCTCTCTTCCTTTCTCTTTCTTTCTCCCTCTCCACCTATCAGACATTCCCAGGTTGCCAACAGTTGAGCGCAAAGAGCTCTTTAATGCCATCTTTGACATAGCTGTCTACTGGCCCCCCGCCAACATACATCTGCCAGAAGACTACGAACCACCTAAGCTAGCTATTTCCAAGCTCTACTGGAAGGGCTGGATCCTACTTCTGGTACTAGCTGCATTCAACCCCAAGACTATAGGTACATCCCTTGCATAGGCACATCCCTTGCATAGGCACATCCCTTGCATAGGCACATCCCTTGCATAGGCACATCCCTTGCATAGGCACATCCCTTGCATAGGCACAGCCCTTGCATAGAGAGAGACCCCTTGCATGTGCATGTAGAGAGGTTGCACACATGTTGTGCGTGTCTACATTCAGAGGTCATAACAATCAAATCTGTGTGTACTCGCCCATGTGTGTACAAGCAAGGTGCGTGTATGTTAGTGAATTATGAATGTGTGCATTCGTGAGTATTTGCATTGACATGTGAACATGTTTGCAAACACACAGTGGACCTGATGTTCCCAAAGTGTTTGAAATGGTCACAACTGTATCAAAATAGCTATATTCCTCGTTTTCTCCTTTCCTTGAATATGATGATGTAAGCGTATGAAACCAATTCAAGGAGATGCAATCATTTAATGTTAAATCGCCGTCTACGCGTAGACGCATATGCATCTACGCGTAGACGATTGAAAAATGCTACCTAGCTTAACCTGTTTAGATGGCTCAGTAAGAAAATGATAAATTGCTCTGAAATAGTGTCTACATGTAGATGATTTTGACCAATTTTGTCTACGCGTAAGACGGTCCGTCAATTTAACATTAAGATTGATTATTTTTTTGGATCATACGGCATTAGTATGATCATATTGTGAGGACTTCTGATAACGTGTAATTATATTTTAGTTAATTAGCTGCTAACTATTAATTTATACCAAGCCTAGCACCATATCTCTATTTTGAAAGGTGCACATAAGTAAAGCTGATTGATTGGTACACATAACTGAAAGGTCTTGGTGCATTATCCCCCCCCCCCCCCCCCCCCCCCCCCGGTTGCTAGGAGCAACTGGATGGTCAGAGTACCCAACCCTCAGGGGCATGATGGAGATGGTGATGACAAACAACTATTCATTTCCTACCTCCACTGTTCTGGTGACCAGCAAAGATGGTACAGTGGAGAGCAGGGATAGTGCCATTGTGCGGGAGACCCAGGTGAGGTAACCACGGTTACTTAGCCTGCCTGATCTGTCCATCTAACCCAGCTATGATTCTTCACTCATTTCACACACACACACATATATATACACACACACACATATATACACACACACATATACATACACACACATATACATACACACACACACACACACACACACCACCACCACCACACCCATAGCTTACTTGCACCGAGAAGGACCTCATTCTTGAATATGAAACCCACCTGGCCTCTCAGTCTACTTCGCCCTCCACCCAGCCGGCTGCCATCACTGAAGCCAGTAGCTACCTCCTGAACCAGGTCACCCTGCTCAAGCCAAAGTGAGTAGCACCCACTAGGGTGTAAGGTAACACCCACACTAGGGTGTAAGGTAACACCACACTAGGGTGTAAGGTAACACTCTACTAAGGTGTAGAATAACAAAGGAGCAACGCTTCTGTATACATGTACAGTAATCCTCTTTCTACAGCATCCAGTGTACATGTATGTGCATGTATTTATGACATTTGTGTATATAGTGTCCACACATAAACTCCAATGGTCAATAATAATGCAGAGGCATTGATTAAATTTGATTTTATAGTGTTTTGATTTACATTTTTCATAATTGTTTTTGTTTTACTAAAAACATTTTTGTTTTTGCAAATTAGCTAATTCTAATCCAAAGCTATAAGTATTAGCTGTGACTAGATTATCCGGGAAACACTCATTGATTTCAAGTTATCAAGTTCAGTAGTAAGTTATTAACAGCCTTATTATTTGACTTTGTAGATAAAATTAAAAATGTATTTTGCTCAAACTTGGCAAAGCTTGAGAAATTGAGAAATATAGGAAGTTCTACAATAAACTTTAAACTACACATAAATCACTATTTTAATGATGTTAATAAACCGTATTGTTCTTCGTTAAAACATTTATCAATTTGTAGTATTTTAGTCGAGTGTATCAGCCTTTTGAATCAGTTGGTTAACTCTACCATTTTGGACACCCCTGTACAAATAGCCTCCGAACATACATATGTAAAGAAATAACCTCTAGGGGCTCTGGAGTCATGGCAACGGCATATACATGGGGTGGGGTGCTCACAATATATACCTTTAATGGGTGGGGTGCTCACGAGCCTTGTGGATAAATGTGCCATTTCCTATCCTTGCTTGTAGGGGACCTGCAAGGAGGCTCCTTCCTTCTGTGATTGAACTTATTAAAACGGTCAACCGGTCACTGAAGCTGGGTCAGCTCCTTTGCAAGTGCAGGTCACCTGACTTCCTCTTGGAGGTTATTAAGAAGCAGGTAAGGTCACCTGACTTCCTCTTGGAGGTTATTAAGAAGCAGGTAAAGGGCAGATTGCCGTGCATGTCTGGGGACTGGGAGAGAGGAACAAGGGCTAAATACATCATGTTGGCTGATTTGGTTTCCAAGGTATATAATAGGTTGTTTGAAAATGTGATTTTGAAATGGCTGTGAAGTCTGATATCTCTGTCATGTTTGTTTGGGTGGCACCGAAGGAGTTCTGCCTTTATGGTTGTTGTCTGTGCTTTGATGCTCGATGGTATGGCCCAATAATTTTTTTCATCTTAGCAAAATTATTAGAATATGAGTTTGATGAGGTGTAATTAGTCTTTACAACAAAATGGAATTTTTTGTTGTCTGCTTGCCAGAAGTCAGTGACGTTTTCAATCTTGTATTTGAATTTTAGTGGCACCTTTCATCTCCTTTTTGCCAAAGCTATGCTAGACAACATAGAGGTGGGCTCCAATAGGAGGTATACTAGCCTACATAGAGGTGGGCTCCAATACGAGGTATGCTAACCTACATCGAGCTGGGCTCCAATAGGAGGTATGCTAGCCTACATAGAGGTGGGTTCCAATAGGAGGTATGCTAGCCTACATAGAGGTGGGCTCCAATACGAGGTATGCTAACCTACATCGAGCTGGGCTCCAATAGGAGGTATGCTAGCCTACATAGAGCTGGGCTCCAATAGGAGGTATGCTAGCCTACATAGAGGTGGGCTCCAATAGGAGGTATACTAGCCTACATAGAGGTGGGCTCCAATAGGAGGTATGCTAGCCTACATAGAGGTTGGCTCCAATAGGAGGTATACTAGCCTACATAGAGGTGGGCTCCAATAGGAGGTATACTAGCCTACATAGAGGTGGGCTCCAATAGGACAGCTCCCTTTTCTCTGAAGACCCACTTGATAGACAAAGCAAAACAATAGAGGAGCTTGGAGGGAGAAGGGATGGCAGGGTGGAGTGATGAGGGGAGTGTTGGGGTGGAACAGTATAAGAAGCTGATGGGAATGGATTCATAAACTCTGGCTCGAACCCGCAGTTGATGTATGTGTTAAGATTCAGTTGATGTTGAAAGCTTTCAACTCTCTATAAGCTAGCTAGTATGCCCCATCTTCTATTTGCAGGGTACCACTGAATCAATAAAGTGGCTCACAGACCTTGTGGAGACCAATCACAGCTCACTCGAGGTTCTTCCTGTGCCATGTCTGTGTGAGTTCCTCATCACCAGTTATGAGGAGCAGGGAGGGGTGGGGGTGGAGCCTGATCCTGATCCCACTTCACACAAGGCTCAGTTCAAGAGAAGGAGAACCGCAAAGGAGAATGTAAGTGTATGAGGTAGTGCCCATCGCCTGTGCGGTAGTGCCCATCACCTGTGGGGTAGTGCCCATCGCCTGTGGGGTAGTGCCCATCACCTATGGCCATCACCTATGGGGTAGTGCCCATCACCTGTGGGGTAGTGCCCATCACCTATGGGGTAGTGCCCATCACCTGTGGGGTAGTGCTCATCACTATTTGAAGTTGGTAGTATTCAAATTAGCAACAGGGCAGCCCTAAAAGGCAAGAGGAAGTATGTTACCATGGTGAGATGGGCTGGGGAAGTAGGGAGGTAGGGCTGGGGGAGGAGGGAGGTAGGGCTGGGGGAGGAGGGAGGTAGGGCTGGGGGAGGAGGGAGGTAGGGCTGGGGGAGGAGGGAGGTAGGGCTGGGGGAGGAGGGAGGTAGGGCTGGGGGAGGAGGGAGGTAGGGCTGGGGAGGAGGAGGTAGGGCTTACATGTAATGTGAAGTGACAGGTTGTGTTAATCCTCAGGTGTCCGAGCGACAGAAGCAGTTAATTCAACGTCTGAGGAAGCTGCTGGTTGACCCGCTGTCTACTGTTGATGACGGTACTGAGGTCTTGGAGTACTTTTTTGACAAGCTGGCACAGCCATACTTAACCCCTAGAGTTCTGGCTGCACGAGTAAGTGCTTATGTCCACACCCTCACAATGTTACCCTCCACACACCCGCAATGTTAACCCCAAACCCCACAATGTTACCCTCTACACCCTCACCATGTTACCCTCCACACCCCACCATGTTACCCTCCACACCCTCACAATGTTACCCTCCACACCCCACCATGTTACCCTCCACACCCACACAATGTTACCCTCCACACCCCACCATGGCAGGTTACCATATTAATTGTGGGTGGGGCACCTATGGGTGTACAGGTATGTTCCAATGTGTTTCTCACGTCATTAGAGTCTGCGTGATATCCTCAAGTCGCCTGAGGTGGTGCAGAAAGGGGAGGAGCCTTCAGGCCAGTGGCTCTTGGAGAGCATTCCTTCTCTGCCGCGTTTTGTGGCCATCCTGCCCCACCTTCTCCAATACGTCCAGCAGGCTTGCTCGGTGGAAACTGGCCGGCAGAGTCTAGAGACCTACTTCCTGTTCCTAGCGGAGTACACCCCGGAGGACCTCATCTTGGAGACCACCACCCAGGTGGCCCAGACCATCACCAGCCGCTTTGCCGTCATCAGAAAGGTGTTCACCGGTAGTGGGAGGGCTTCCTCCTCCACCTCTGCTGCGTTGGTTGCCCTGCTCGGCCTGTTCAAGAGGGCCACGGAGGTGGCACAGCGTACCAAGGTGGCCCCACAGGCCAGCGAAAGCGCTCACCTCCTGCTGGTGACTTTTCCCGCCGGCGGGAAGGCCATCCTCCATGCCACCCTTGTCCATGCGTCCCTCCTCCTCCTGTCCTTGGCCCCGCCCACCACTGCCAGTGCTGATTACAGGGGTCTCCTCGCACTGTGGTTTAACCCTCAGGGTTTCCCCGAGGCCTTCACGGTGGACACGGGAGAGATGGTCCCACTCGTGCCCAGCACGATGCTCACACATGTTCTGAGCTCAGCAAACGTTCTCCTTGTTGATGCGGCTGTGAAGGTGGCCACCCCCCCTCAGCTATGCTCCTACGTGCAGCTGTGTGGCGTTCCGGTTGGGAGCATGTCTTGCGTTCTGGAGGCATTGGATAGTACTGTCCAGTTGGCTCCCAAGCCGAGCATATTCAAGGAGGGTCTGAGGGACCCGGCCCTCCTGTGTCGCTGTGTGGAGGCGCAGATGATGAGGGGCATTCAGCATGGGCACTCGTTCCATCTGTACCTGAAGGAGCTGGTTGACTTGGCTAGACAACCGGATGTTGCTATCCAAGAAATGCCCTCCACAGCTCCAGTTGTTGCCCCAATGTCTCCTTCAGTAAGGCCAGAACCCTTCAAGCTGACCTCGCTGTCTGAGAACAAGATGGAAGAGGCACTGAAGCAAGCATTTGCCCCACCACCTAAGCCTGCATCCCTGTGTCCGTCTGATTATGAGCTGTGGGAGGGACTGCTGTCCCTCGTACTGGAGACCATTACCTCCCCTTCCCGTACCCTTCCCACCCCCCTCTGCACACTGGTGTCCGCTCTGCACCGATTGGTCACCAACGGGGGTGAGGTTGTGGTGCGAGGGATGGCTAGCAGTAGGATCTCCTGCTCCCTTATGCGTCTGCTTACCAGGGCGGTGCTGTGCGAAGGCACAGATGATGGTGGTCATTTGAAAGCCCTAATGAAGGCAACCATTATCTGTGTGTCAGAGTCCTTGAAAAGATTGGGCACACCCAGTGTGGAGACCGCATCCTCCCTGGGGACCACACCCACCGTGCGGACCACGCCCACTGTGGGGACTTTGTTAGCCACTGTGAGGTCATGTGCTGCATGGCTGGGTGTGGCCGAGACGTGTGAGGAGGAAGGGGCTCTTGCAGTTAGAAGAGCTATATCCTCCATCCGGGGTGCTGGTGGGTTTAGTGATGACATCATCGTTCAGACCTGCAGGGATCTGCTGGACTCGTGCTCTCTGGGACATATGGTTGAGGGACTGCTGTGCACGTTGGCAAAGGAGGCCATTCAAACAGGACAAGAAGGGAATTGCATCCGGGTCCTTTGTAAGCTCCACCCCTTTTTGTGGGCGGGTCCACCCATTGTGCTGCAGGCTTCCCCCCAGGTCTTTGCTGTACCTAGCTCCAGTCCCCAGTCTGCTACTTTTTCTGCATTGGACGGTTCAAATGAGGAACCCATGGATACGGGTACCATAAGTACCCCTGGCCCCCCACCACACAGGGGCGGCATGGGTAGTCTTTTTAGTCCAACTTCACGGGGGATGAAGAGCTGCTTCAGTTTGCCCCCCCGGGGGTCAGAGGTGATGTTGGATGCCAGTGGGCTGCTGGTCGACCTGATTGAGGTCTTGGATCCAGAGATATTGAGCTTGGAACTGGACCTGGCGCTCAAGATTGTCTTCGATAATTCCCCACCATTCAAGTTGGACCACTACATGCTTATGCGCAGTTCTCTGATGTCTGGTCAGGAGTACCTCCTGGCCAGAATAACTCACGATTGCTCTCTGAACACACGCTCCAAAGTGTTACGCAAGATGCTAGAGGGATTCAGCCTAAAGAATGGGTGGGTCCCCAGACCATTGTGGCAAACTAGTGCACACTGTTGTATCTTTAATGATTGTCTGCCCCCTCCCCCCTCCCCCCCCCCCCCCCCCCCCTCAGGACCTGCCCATCTTCTGTACTGGACTTCCTGTGGGCCAGCCTTCACAACCCCAGTCTGTGGCAAGGCAAGGTCAAGAAGGAAGCGGTTGTCAATAGTTACCTCAGCTTGGTAAGTGGTCGTGCATTCTGCTGGTAATGTTGGCCTGAGGAGGAGGCTGGAGCATGTTGGCCTGAGGAGGAGGCTGGAGCATGTTGGCCTGAGGAGGAGGCTGGAGCATGTTGGCTTGAGGAGGAGGCTGGAGCATGTTGGCCTGAGGAGGAGGCTGGAGCATGTTGGCCTGAGGAGGAGGCTGGAGCTATTCATGTCACTGATCTCTTTGCCTGTGGCGTACTAGGATGTGTTTGTAGTGTGGTGCAAGGACATGTACACTGACCACTTGGCTATCGCCTGCTGTGGCTGTGGTCTTTGTTCACTGATCACCTGACTATCACCTGCAGATCATGTAGTCTTGTTCACTGATCACCTGACCATCACCTGCAGATCATGTAGTCTTGTTCACCATCACCTGCAGATCATGTAGTCTTGTTCACCATCACCTGCAGATCATGTAGTCTTGTTCACCATCACCTGCAGATCATGTAGTCTTGTTCACCATCACCTGCAGATCATGTAGTCTTGTTCACCATCACCTGCAGATCATGTAGTCTTGTTCACCATCACCTGCAGATCATGTAGTCTTGTTCACTGATCACCTGACCATCACCTGCAGATCATGTATCACCTGCAGATCATGTAGTCTTGTTCACCATCACCTGACCATCACCTGCAGATCATGTATCACCTGCAGATCATGTAGTCTTGTTCACTGATCACCTGACCATCACCTGCAGATCATGTATCACCTGCAGATCATGTAGTCTTGTTCACTGATCACCTGACCATCACCTGCAGATCATGTAGTCTTGTTCACCATCACCTGCAGATCATGTAGTCTTGTTCACTGATCACCTGACCATCACCTGCAGATCATGTATCACCTGCAGATCATGTAGTCTTGTTCACTGATCACCTGACCATCACCTGCAGATCATGTATCACCTGCAGATCATGTAGTCTTGTTCACCATCACCTGCAGATCATGTAGTCTTGTTCACTGATCACCTGACCATCACCTGCAGATCATGTAGTCTTGTTCACTGATCACCTGACCATCACCTGCAGATCATGTAGTCTTGTTCACTGATCACCTGACCATCACCTGCAGATCATGTAGTCTTGTTCACTGATCACCTGACCATTACCTGCAGATCATGTAGTCTTGTTCACTGATCACCTGACCATCACCTGCAGATCATGTAGTCTTGTTCACTGATCACCTGACCATCACCTGCAGATCATGTAGTCTTGTTCACTGATCACCTGACCATCACCTGCAGATCATGTAGTCTTGTTCACCATCACCTGCAGATCATGTAGTCTTGTTCACTGATCACCTGACCATCACCTGCAGATCATGAAGTCTTGTTCACTGATCACCTGACCATCACCTGCAGATCACCTGCTATGGCTGTAGCCTTGTTCATTTACTGATGCTTCCCTTTATTTGCCTAGGGTGTGGATGAGGACAGCCAGCTAAGCCTCACACTCACCCAGCTATGCTGTGTGGTTGACTGCATTTTGAACGAGGCAGCCCAGAGCTTAGGGCCAGTGGACGGTGGGAGCCATAGCAACCAAAAGGAGGAGGATGATATGTGAGTGAAGGTGTATGGTCACACAAGTGGGTGTGATCACGAAGTCACAAATCTTCTATCACTGTGCAGACCTGATGAAGCCAAATCTGTACTCTGCGCACGCTTGCCCCTCCTCTTTTCATGTTGCCATGGTGATGATCAGGCCCTGTGTTCTGTTATCAAATACCTTCAGATGCATACAAGGTGTGTGTATTTATATGGTCCACGGGGAAGGGGTCATTAGTCTTTTCTTGCAGCCTACCTTCTCTTGGGTGGCAGCTGCTAGTTCATCTGTATCACACTGACAGGAGAGTGATCCAGTTCATGGAGTCACCCGGTCCTTTATCAAAGTCTGCACTTAAAATTCATACTCCCAGTCAGGTAGCCCACAGCTGCTGCAAAGGAAAACATGTTCTACCCTTATTTCTCTCCTCTTCTCCTCTTCCCCTCTCATGTTCTTACCCCTCTCCTCCTCTTCCCCTATCCTCCTCTTCCCCTCTCATGTTCTTACCCCTCTCCTCCTCTTCCCCTATCCTCCTCTTCCCCTCTCATGTTCTTACCCCTCTCCTCCTCTTCCCCTATCCTCCTCTTCCCCTCTCATGTTCTTACCCCTCTCATGTTCTTACCCCTCTCCTCCTCTTCCCCTCTCATGTTCTTACCCCTCTCCTCCTCTTCCCCTATCCTCCTCTTCCCCTCTCATGTTCTTACCCCTCTCATGTTCTTACCCCTCTCCTCCTCTTCCCCTCTCATGTTCTTACCCCTCTCCTCCTCTTCCCCTATCCTCCTCTTCCCCTCTCATGTTCTTACCCCTCTCCTCCTCTTCCCCTCTCATGTTCTTACCCCTCTCCTTCTCTTCCCCTATCCTCCTCTTCCCCTCTCATGTTCTTACCCCTCTCATGTTCTTACCCCTCTCCTCCTCTTCCCCTATCCTCCTCTTCCCCTCTCATGTTCTTACCCCTCTCCTCCTCTTCCCCTCTCATGTTCTTACCCCTCTCCTCCTCTTCCCCTATCCTCCTCTTCCCCTCTCATGTTCTTACCCCTCTCCTCCTCTTCCCCTATCCTCCTCTTCCCCTCTCATGTTCTTACCCCTCTCCTCCTCTTCCCCTATCCTCCTCTTCCCCTCTCATGTTCTTACCCCTCTTCTCCTCTTCCCCTCTCCTTCTCTTCTCATTCTCTTCTCCCTCTCATTCCTCCTCCCCTTTCCTCTTCTCCCTTGACACTCTTCCCCCCTCTCACCTTCTAACCCCTCCCCTTTATCCTGCAGATGGATGCGGAGCTGCATCACCTGATCATGGCTATGACTGATGCACAGCCAGGTCAGGAGAGTCTCACAAAGATGACAGCTGCGGCTATGATCACTCATAAGGTGGCCATACAACATCCAGCTTTCCTAATAAGGTGTGCCTTGTAGGAGCAAAAAGGGGCCTAATGATTTTGTTTTAATCATGCTGAAAGTCTTTTGCCAAATGATTTTTGTGGACCGGGAATCGGTTTTATAAGGCGCTGAATTTTTACTTAGCCATACATTTCAACAAGCATTACTTTTGTTTGCTTGTCATGGAAAGTAGCAGGAAGATATGTTATGTCCCTTACTGCAGATCCATTTCCAAATGTAGCTGCTGTACACATACATCAGATGACATCATTGATGATGATAGGGACGACATAATTATGCATTGTGATGACATCACAATGATATCATTGTTTCCTTCCAGGCAGCTGCCCATGCTTGGTTGGCTTCTGAGGGGGCGGACCTACCTGCACCCAAAGGAATTTCGCAACCGCAACCACCACCATGTTTTCTTCAATGTATTGTCCGTTCTGAACCTTCTGAGACCTCTTGTCTTTGAGCTAGCCTCCGTGAGTTGGAGCTGGGGGTGGGGAGGGTATGGAGGGGCACAGAGGGATATGGAGGGGTACAGAAGGATATGGAGGGGTACAGAGGGATGGATATGGAGGGGTACAGAGGGATGGATATGGAGGGGTACAGAGGGATATAGAGGGGTACAGAGGGATGGATATGGAGGGGTACAGAGGGATATGGAGGGGTACAGAGGGATATGGAGGGGTACAGAGGGATATGGAGGGATACAGATGGATATGGAGGGGTACAGAAGGATATAGAGGGATATGGAGGGGTGTGGAGGGTAGAGAGATATGGTGGGTACAGCAGAATGGTATTGGAGGGGTGTACAAGGGGTAGGGAGGGGTAATGAGGGGTAATGAGGCACTAATTGTCTTTCTGAACATTGATATGAATACACCAGGATGGCACACTGGATGCATGTCTTGAGCCATACTTTGATTTCCTCAAGGTGAGTGGTAATGGTAGTGCTAACTATTACGAGCCATTATTGTTCACCTACTCCTCACAGAACCATTGTCTACACAGCAAAAACAAACTGTACCAAAGCTTTGTACCAGAGTTCTCCGACTTTCTTGTACACTATTCCTACCACCACAAGGAGAAGGCAGCGGCCCTCATCCACTTCAATCTGGAGACCCTTCAGTATGTTATATCTCTTCCTCAGGCCTATTTTACCTCTTTCCCTGGCCTCTGTGTACTGTTGATAGTGCTGAAGTGATACAGAAGGTTGCTGTGTCACTACAGATTTATTTGTACCCATTACATGACTTATGCTACCCATCACATGACTTTATGCTACCCATCACATGACTTTATGCTAACCATCACATGACTTTATGCTACCTGTCACATGACTTTTCATATGACTTTATGCTACCTGTCACATGACTTTATGATAACCATCACATGACTTTATGCTACCCGTCACATGACTTTATGCTAATCATCACATGACTTTATGCTAACCATCACATGACTTTGTGCTATCCAATTTAAGTACATGTAGCTGGTGAGTGCTGTAGTTAATTAGGTGTTGTAGTTAATTAAATTTGGCTTTGGTGATCTATTGTAACATTGATGTCTTCTGACCACCCAGCTCTTTGGCTGACTTGTATACCAACAAGAAGTCAAGTCTCCAGTCCCTTATCAGCTGCTTCCCTCGTCCCAAAGCACAACAGGAGCAGCCAGACCAGGTGATGGCTGTCCCCACCCTTCTTCCACCGTTAACCACTGGCAACTCTTTGACCTATGAGCAAGTCAGACCATTTTTGAAGAAGCTAGAATATGGACAAATGCAGGAAGGTGAGTCCCTAGTGGTATCCTCTGGATACTACAGTGGTATCCTCTGGATACTACAGTGGTATCCTCTGGATACTACAGTGGTATCTCTGGATACTACAGGTGGCTTCTTGTGGTCCTCTGGATACTTATAGTTGATTTCTTATTCCTGTGCCTGCCCAAACAATTTTTTTTCTTTCTCATATAGATGTCTTGAAAGTTCTGCAAGATCTTGATGAGACAACACTGCACACTGTGGACATTCTGAGTCACTTTGTGGTGCGGGCGGTGTTTTTGTGTAGGGTGCATCCTTTGTGACCCTTCTGCCTTCCTTTCTTCCTTCCTTGCTCGGTACAGTCAGAGCTGTCCCACCTAATTCAAGACCCTGATCCCTTCACCTCCAAGCTGGCTCATCTCCTTCTGTTGAGGCACCTGAAGCACTGTCCACAGTATGTTCTTCAGCCTCCTCCCACCACACCACTTCATTATCACCTTCTCCACCTCCTTCCCTTCACCCACCTCCGCTGTTCTTATTGTGTCCTTCCTCCTCTCACCTTTGTAGGGACGTGGACATTCTCTTACCTGCTTTTGTTAGCTGTTTGGATTCACAGGATTCAAATGTTGTCATGGCAGCAGTGCCCAGTATTTCTGACCTTATATTGCTGTGCAAAGGTAACTAGTATACCCTCTTGCCATCGTCTCCCCTTTTCATTCTCTTTCCCCTTATCTACAGGCAAAGATGCTGTGAACCTACTTCAGAAGCTGTTTGAACTTTCCACTCAGACCCTGTACAACTGTAGTACTGATCTGAACAAAGCTATTCACGCCTGCATTCAACACACTTTCACATGATACCACCTCTCTTTACATTTCATTAAAAAAAATTAAAAAAATTAAAAAATTTGATGAGGGCAAAAAGAGCAGCTGGAGAATAACTGCCAAAAGGTAACACAATACATTTGTCATAAAAAGCACAGTAAGAAGCAGAACATACAAACTCCAACATGGTACTTATAACTAATACAAGTAGCTGCATTAAACCACCCCTTGGCTGATAAGTGCGTGTAGCCTCTACCATGAACAGCACACGTGGTGAAGTGTTCCCTGCATTCAGCTGAACATTGTATTGTCTACATATACTCTGAATAATTCACAAATAATACAAAAAGACACACGAATCAATTGGTCATTTCAGTATGATACAACAACTATTGCATTCTACTGCAATAAAACGAGCACAAAAAAAGGAGAAAACTTCTCTACAACATTGGTATTGAAGGTGAATTCTTCCTTGATATACTACACATACTTTTTGACTGTTTCATTTTCCCATTATTTGTTGTTGGAGACAGGGTAACAAACGAGAAATTGTCCAAACTCTTGAGTGGCTCCCTCAATCTCCCTCTGTCTCCTAGAGACTTCATAGAAGTATTTGGACAAACTGTTCTTGACATAGCAGTCTTTACGCTGCCTTTGGAGGACAGGGAGCAGAAGGAGTGCGAAGAGGCGGGTGCAACTTCACATACAGGAAGAGAAAAGGGGGTGGGGCAGGTCTGGTGCAATCTGTCCAAGTGTACAGCCTTGTTTGGAGAACCTGACATGCTGGGATAAGGGGCAACCCAATGTGACCTCACTGTGTCAACCTCCATGATGTCCTCCATGGTCTCATCGCTCAGTAGGCCACCATCAGAAGACAGAGGCATGATGGTGCAAGAGTCATCTGGACAAAAGGACACACCAGAATTTCTTTCACTGTGGGTGTTCTCGACAGGACTATCCTCTCTGCTACTGCTTCCTATATCACTGGCAACCCCACTGGAGACTTCTGAAGAAAACCGATGGGTGTTAAACTGTTCTACCACACATTCTTCAAATGGGGACTCCAGTTCAGGACTGCTAGCAGGAGAGACAACGTCCTCAAGGGACGGCATGTTGAGGGGGATGATAGGTCTGGGCAGCTTGCAGGGAGATTCAATCTCAATACCCAGATAATCCTTTAGCTCTTCATACGACATAATCTAAATAAAGCAGAGGGAATTTTTTTTTAAAGGCTTCACTTTGTTGCCTTGCTACAAGTACCTGATGTTTACTGATACCGCAGAATCTGCTGTCACTGAATCTGAAGGGTTAAAATCAGATTAGCATTCAGCCTGTTTCCAGGTGACCCAACACAAATGTGCAAACATGTTACTATTTTTTAAATCCTGTTCCCAAATGCCATGACCTACTCTTATCAATAATGATATATTGAAGTACCGCCCCACACCCTCCCCATTAAGAGCACACCTGTCTTCCACAGCATGCAGCTTCACATTTCTGTGATCAGTGACAGAGTGCTGTTTTGTCATGCTGAGGGAAAGGGAACAAGGTCACATGACACAGACAGTGCCATCACCAAGGTCACATGACACAGACAATGCCATCACCAAGGTCACATGACAGACAGCTCGTCCCCTTACCATCTGCTGTAAATCATCAGACAACACTTCCTCAGGTCACGCAGTGCAAACCCAGTGGAATCTAGCATGGAGGCTGGCCAAGGATACTCTGCAAGGGGGCAGGGTGATGAGGAGCCAGAATATAATACATTTATAGATGTGTGCACACACACACACACACACACACACACACACACACACACACACACACACACACACACACACACACACACACCTTTCTTCATCAGTACTTTGGCTAACAACACACATGAGGCACTGATGTGTGCAGCGCTGAACCTAACCACACAAAAAAATAAAATGATTATAAACAAGAGGACTAACAAGAAAATGATTCATCCTCACTGGCCAAATTCAATATGAAAGAGCAGGCACTCTGATATGTAGTGAGCCATACTCCTGATGAAACTGTCAGCATCTGCTAACTTCAGGAAGATTTCCAAGAAGTCACACACTGTGGTTCGCTAGGGGTCAAAGGTGATAATGATAGCCTCCCAACTATCCCTGTCTCCACACACAACTCTCCATCTCCCTCACACAGTCTCTCGCACATGCACAACTCACCCTGAGGTCTCCACGCAGAGCTGCTATGACATCACCCATCATCCTCACCACTTCCTCGTACTTGTAGGTGTTGTCTGTTAGCCACGCCGCCTCCCTTATGGTAATGATGGTCATGTCCATCCACCTTTGGATAGCAGCCAGAAAGGTAACACATTAGGTAAGTTACCACCCATCCTCATCACCATCTCCACTATCACCATCACCACCTCCACTATCACCATCTCCACTATCACCATCACCACCTCCACTATCACCACCTCCACTATCACCATCACCACCTCCACTATCACCATCACCACCTCCACCCCTCTCCACCACACCACTTCCAGTATCCCACTCCTCTTCAACATCACTACCTCCACTATATCCCACCCCTCTATCATTTCCTCCACCCTCACCGTGAAGCCAGAACCAGAGCAGTGATGCCGAGCAACTGTAGCTGTGTCTTCTGTATCCTCCTTCTGAGGAGGTAACGGTCCACCATGCTGACAGCAAGATGTACCGTAGCAGATGGAAACTCCTTCATCTCTGCCACCTCGAGCAACCAGTCCACCAAAATGTACCTGCAGAAAACAAGTACTGCTTAGTTGCAGGGCTGGTGGAAGCTTATATTATGTGGTAGGACAGGCTATGAATAATTAATTAACCACCAAAAATTTTATCCGCACTACATGTATATACAGTGCTCCCTCGATTATACGGAAAAGTATCACCTCGATTATACGGAAAATAAGGCACATTCATTGGGTGTTAGGAAAACTGTCGGTGTACTTAGCCATAAGCTGTCTAAACCATTAATGACATTCATACTTACCTCTAATTACATTCCCCAAGCCAATGTGGTGCAGCCTTTTATTAACAAAAAAAGGCAATTGAATTTTAAGAGACAGTTTTCAGCAACGCCCTTTCTTTGATCTCTCAGGGCTATAGATGGTGCAGTATGCCTGCAAAACACGCGCACACAATGCATTTCATACGGGAGCTCATGTGAGCATGCATGCTTGATCATGAACATGTACTGGTACACCGCCCTGCATCGTGTTATGTGTATCTGCAGGTCCATGTGTTGAGCCTGCTGCACACCTTCCATCATTACTGATACTAACCTGTGCTTGGTTGGTACAATTATCTCAATGTCACATTGTGGGCACACCAACCTTGATGGCGTTAGATAATACTGGCTCTCATCAGTGCGTTCCAAAGTGCTAGCAACATGATCAGGTGTAAGCAAATCTGCATTCACGCAAACACTGTACAAAACAGTATACATTATGCTCACCAATTCATACATCCTTGAACAAACTGTATTTTAAAGGCAAGCACTGTTGCAGAATGAATATATAAGAAGAGAAGGTAACTGATGCATGTGACATTATGAACCTGTTAACTGTTGAAACAAGGTGGAATAGCTGAATGGCACTTGATCCGTGCTGGTTTGAAGTGGCTTCCATCTGCTGGGCAATGCACTTATCTGTGTGTGCTTGCTCGCGCGTGTGTTGTGTGCACGTGTTGTGTGTTCGCTTGCGTGTGTGTATCGTGCGTGAGTCATGCACGTAATGATTTACCATATAGTGTTTAAAATTACCTCGCTCAGCTTGCCTTGAGTAGGTTGGCATGGGCATGCATGGTGAACTCATCGTGTTGAGAGCTTGAAACAATTAAAATGTCAAGATCGCGTGCAACATCCGACGCATGTATAAATGTGGAAGGCACAATTATATTACACAAATACCCTGACCCTAGGCCCTGTAGAAATACCATGTCTGACGTGTGCTTTGATTGGTCTAGTCTTGAAACGTAGCGTCGTCTGCGACAGAGAGGCATCACGTGATTGCATTAAAAAGTGTTTACTGTGCTGTAATTGGAATCGTTTTCGCTCGTGATCGACCATTGTCAGTGTACCTATTGCTCAAACTTGCCTAGCTCGCCTTCCGAACATATAGAGAACTTTAACAGATAAACGTCCATGTGTTGAGTTACAGCTCAGTAAACACTTTTTAATGCAATCACGTGATGTCTCTCTGTCGCAGGCGACGCTACGTTTCAAGACTAGACCAATCAAAGCACACGTCAGACATGGTATTTCTACAGGGCCTAGGGTCAGGGTATTTGTGTAATATAATTGTGCCTTCCACATTTATACATGCGTCGGATGTTGCACGCGATCTTGACATTTTAATTGTTTCAAGCTCTCAACACGATGAGTTCACCATGCATGCCCATGCCAACCTACTCAAGGCAAGCTGAGCGAGGTAATTTTAAACACTATATGGTAAATCATTACGTGCATGACTCACGCACGATACACACACGCAAGCGAACACACAACACGTGCACACAACACACGCGCGAGCAAGCACACACAGATAAGTGCATTGCCCAGCAGATGGAAGCCACTTCAAACCAGCACGGATCAAGTGCCATTCAGCTATTCCACCTTGTTTCAACAGTTAACAGGTTCATAATGTCACATGCATCAGTTACCTTCTCTTCTTATATATTCATTCTGCAACAGTGCTTGCCTTTAAAATACAGTTTGTTCAAGGATGTATGAATTGGTGAGCATAATGTATACTGTTTTGTACAGTGTTTGCGTGAATGCAGATTTGCTTACACCTGATCATGTTGCTAGCACTTTGGAACGCACTGATGAGAGCCAGTATTATCTAACGCCATCAAGGTTGGTGTGCCCACAATGTGACATTGAGATAATTGTACCAACCAAGCACAGGTTAGTATCAGTAATGATGGAAGGTGTGCAGCAGGCTCAACACATGGACCTGCAGATACACATAACACGATGCAGGGCGGTGTACCAGTACATGTTCATGATCAAGCATGCATGCTCACATGAGCTCCCGTATGAAATGCATTGTGTGCGCGTGTTTTGCAGGCATACTGCACCATCTATAGCCCTGAGAGATCAAAGAAAGGGCGTTGCTGAAAACTGTCTCTTAAAATTCAATTGCCTTTTTTTGTTAATAAAAGGCTGCACCACATTGGCTTGGGGAATGTAATTAGAGGTAAGTATGAATGTCATTAATGGTTTAGACAGCTTATGGCTAAGTACACCGACAGTTTTCCTAACACCCAATGAATGTGCCTTATTTTCCGTATAATCGAGGTGATACTTTTCCGTATAATCGAGGGAGCACTGTACTATGACAATGTTGTGAATACTTTTTAAAAATCTAAGGCTGTATGAGATTTGGTTGACTTCCAACTACTGGTAGAGCGTCCATTGCTAACGGTTATGAACAAACTAATTAATCAACGCAATTATTATTATCTAGCAGGAAAAAGTGGTAGGGCAAATCCCCTACCAGCCTTATGGGCTGTGCCGGCCCTGAGTTGAAACAGCTACAGCATGGGCTGCAGTTAAAATGGCCTACAGTCAGCATGGGCTGCAGTTAAAATGGCTAGTTGTGCTCTACATATAGTACTACAGGTCACTCCCATTCAGTACAGGCATCACTTTCCATAGGCCACACCTCATCAAAACAAGTAGCTATACAACCAGGCCACACATTATTCACACCACACCTACATGTATACACCTCACCTCATTGCATGTGTCATGTCTGACTGAAACTTGAAGATGTGTGATGACATCACTGGGACAGATGTGGCCACCATGTGCCTAATGTACTGGATGGCCTGATCTCGGGGGATTCCCCCATAAAACCCCTCAGCATATACTTCACACAGTTGCAGCTGCACGCAGGCATATGCACTGATGGTCAGGCGAGGAACAGAGGTGATAGTACATACCTGTATGTCTGGACATCCAGAAACAGCGGCCTTCCTTAACATGCGAGTGTTCAACAGTTTGTCACTGTCACACTGTACAAATAAATGCAAAATTATTTTTTTTAAACCTCCAACAAAAACAAGTGCTTTGGTACAAATTCGAGGAACAGGTATTTATTTGAAATTGAGGTATTTTTGATGTAAGTACTTACTGCTCCTTTGTGTCTTGCTTTCCAAAGCTCGTGAAAGCAGTGAGGACATTGCTTCTGTCTGCCCTTCTCAAACCACCAGTTGGCCTCATCCCTTTCACTTTCTGTTGGCTGCAGCAGAGGGGGGGGGGGGGGGGGGATACAGGTGTATCTACCTACCTGGTGGATGTGTGGCTTACCTCATGAAAGCTGAGTGCCTTCCCAATACAGTAGTACAGTCTGAACACTCCCTAGAGTGGTGTACAGGCTAACATCTGGCCCCGCATCACCTGAGGGCCCCTCCCACATGCCTCATCCCCCTTCATCCCCTCACCCTCCCATATTCCTCTTGTCATCACTCAACCATTCTTTAGGAAGTCAAATCTTGAGATGATGAGTTGACACATGCATGTGGAGTGCTCTAATTGATGCCAAGTGGTGAGGGTATGTGTGGTAAGCAGGTGATGATGCCCCCACCCAAGTGGTGAGGGTATGTGTGGTAAGCAGGTGATGACATAGGTGTTGGAACTGGGGGCACTCAAGCCTGCCCCCCCCCCCCCCCCCCCCAATGCTATAATAAAAGGGGGCCTACAATTAGCAATTAAAGAAGCACTTTAGCTTGATAATGAAGATTTCAGACCCCTCCCTCAGTAAATGTATTAATCACAAGGAGGACCCTCCCCCACCTAGTTTTCGCATTAGGTCTTTTATTGCCGTATCACTGCCCCCCCCCCCTCCCCCCCTCCCCCAATCTTACGCAGCTTCCTAGCGTATGGATGATGCTGCCCCCACCCAAGTGGTGAGGGTGTGTATGGTGATGCACCCACCCTCAGTGACCAGTCATCTAGTTAAGTCACCTTACCTCATCAGTGTTGCTGCTACTGCTCTCACAGCAGAGCTTCTTCAGGTTGTAACAGACACAGGCCTTGCAGCACATATTGTTGGAGGCCCAGGGTGGCCTTATCAGGACCCAGGAGAAGGGCTGGATGTTGGGTGAGTGCAGCTCCGCTTTGTACAGGTACTCCGTAGCACGCATTCCGTTGATGGCCGCAGGGGTCCCCTTGCCAGGACCGTCCGGGACTGGCGAAGACGTGCAGCGAATAACATAACCAACATGATTCAACAACTTGGCGACCCTACCTCCTTCGCTGTACAGAAAAGCAACTGCCAACTTGATAAGCGACTCAAAGTTTCCACATCTCGCAGCTCTGCAAACGGATCGTCTCCTATTAATGCGTCCGATGCATAAGGACATGGTCACAGACCTTTCGAAGATAGCCCTGTGCTGCGCCGAGTACCACTGCAGCCCAAGAGGGGCGTTGGCCCAGAGATGAACATAGCGTTTGTCGTCGACTGTCTGCTGCAGGACGGGGCATACCTAGCGGTGAAAAAAGAAAAGAAAAAAGAAGAGGTTTCCGATATAATCTCATCAACAAATGGGTAGCTGCGCTGCACGCACCAGGCGGACATTAGCTAAGTCAAATAACGGCAGGTACTCCAGTATCATAACCAGAACTTCTGAAGGAAGGTTCGTCAAACAGTAATGTTCTGCCGACATCTTTTTTTTTTAACTCCGTCGTCTGCACGTTTCTAGTGCTATCCCACAGAACGTAGCAACTCAAAGCAAAGGAAGCGAGTGCTAACGAGACTGGACCTACATAGTTACGTACAGAAAAAAGCCCGCGATTTTTGAACACCAAACCCACTGCGCATGCGCACTCTCGTAGTTTGATTTTCGTTGTTACTATACCACATGGCTGAATGTTCAATTGCGGACAGCAAAGAGCAGACGGAAGAGCACCATGAAGGAGGTGAGTAGCTGAAAGCACAGACGTATCTAGCCACACCAGCCGAAATGAATCTCTGAATAAAAGCGTACTGTCGGTAACTTTGATAGGAGGCGAAACGGTTAGCTTCAAAGTGGTGTGGAAGAAACAAAACTATGACATTACATTTAACCCTGACGAAAAAGCGTCAAAACTGAAAGAACACCTGCAAACGCTCACAGGCAAGCCTTTACGTCACCAATCTTGGTTAAAAGCCGATTAAAATACTCTATTAGGAATACCTCCAGCTATGATGAAACTTATGTATAAAGGTGTGTAAGCGAAGGAATCTTGTCATCACACTGCAATTACAATTCAATTGCGTCAGGCTTGATTAAGGATGACAGAACTTTGAAGGAACAAAAGGTTGTCAACGGGTGCAAGATGATAGCTGTTGGCTCTACCATCGATGAAGTGGTTGAAGTACAACCGCCCAACCCGGGTGAACTCAAACAACTTATGGAAGAGTCCATAGGTTAGCGTACCACTTCATATGGAAAGGCCAAGTACTTGTTAATTGCAGCACCAAAGGAAGCGCTGAGCGAACAGAAGGAGCACAAGAAACTGATAGAGAAGGGGAAACCTGATGACATCCTCCCAGGTTTCAGAAACAGACATGTAGGTACCTGATACATAGAGAATAATGTGGAGATATGGCTTTCTGTTTGTGTGTGTGTGTGTGTGTGTGTGTGTGTGTGTGAAGGACGCCTTGCCTGCATCCCTCTCGGGAATGGTAAACAAGTATGGCACGAAGGTAAGGCTTCACTTCAAAATGGAGCTGGAACAACTCTGGTTAGGGACACACGGTGAGAGCCATTTTGCTTGTTGGCCACGTGTTCTGATCCCTCTCTTGTCCTAAACAGAGAGGACAGAAAAGATTCCTTTGGGCTCCATACGCAAAGTGGTGTCTGAAGCCATAAAGGGCCATGAGGAGTACCATATAATGGTAAGAACTGGTTATTTGTTTACAATTGCCAAGCAATCTGCTTACACTATCTGCAGGGTCTTCAGCTGGGCCCCACAGAAGCATCACTGTATTGGATATACTGGGTCCCATCTCAGTACATTGAGGCAATAAAAGAAGCCGTGTTTGGGAAGTGGCAGTTCTTTTAGTGTACAACTAACTGTCTTCCGTCTTGTCTGACCGATGCACGCACAAGCAAATCTCTTCTTTCCAGCTACTCGACCTACTTTGTCTAACCATCCCACACAATTGAAGAATCGTACCACTGCTTTTGTGTATCTTTTCCTTGTCTCTATTTGATTTTTAAACAAATTTGTTTTATGTAAGCATTAAGCCTAACATAACAGAAATGACTGGATGTTTAACATGTGTAATGATAGTTTTAAGTAGAAGGCGTGTCATCATGGTGGATACCACTGCTGGTGGCTTCTTCCCAGCTGCTTGTAAGGTGTGTGTCATTGTCTGCTCCAATGATAACCTCCAATTCCTCTGTGACCCAGCTGCTGTTGGAACCCACATCTTCAGTGTCTGAGTGGTAGATACCATGTAGATAGTTGTTAAGTGGATGCTCAAGGTATCCCAAATCACTTTCAGCACTTGCGAAGTCTTCGCTGTTTGGGTCACTGTCAAAATAATCCTCCTCGTCATCTTCTCCCCCTTCCTCATCGTCATCATCATCATCATCACCTTCATTTCCATCCTCAAAAAGTCGGTTAAGAAGTGGGTTTAGCACTTCATTGACGAGGCGTTGGTTGTGGGGCAGAGGGTCGTTGTCCACTGGAAGCTCCTCGTGGCCACACCTCACTGTGTTGTATGAACCACAGCTGGCACACTTGAGACCAATGACATGGAAACTGGTATCTGACTTAGCCAGGCAGTCGTGGCAACTGATCTGTGGTTGTGCACACAACACAATATGGACAGCTAGCTGGTAACTGAATTTGAAGTTTCTCACCTGCACCATGAAGTTCCTCAGGTGGTAAGGCAGTGGGGTGTTCAGTATATCCTCATCGAGCTTTGCCCAGTTCATGTCAAATAGGCTTCTCAAACACAGCGGGCACTGGTACCTCCTATTGGAACCAAATACCAAATTAAACAAGTAACCTCCACCCTACACATACTTGGCCTCTTGCAGTGATTTGAAGCAGTGCCTACACAAGGAGAAAAATGGATCCATCACTATAGATAGCTCACACACAAATCAAATCTAGTGTCACCCAAACTAATCAATCATTCTATGTACGTGCAGTAGTTCCCAATTGTCCCATTCACTCAACAGCAAACATAGCTTGGTTACTGATCACATTGCCAACAGTGAACACCATTAGCATACGCACATGTGCAGCAGATGTCCGCAGCGAGGAATATGGGCGGGGTGTCTTGATGTGTGTATATCCTACAATTATTACGTAGCTGTAAAGGCAGAAGACAACGTGAGGCAACCACCCCTGTACCTCCATGCAGATGGGACAGTTGGCTTTAGAAGCTTCTGCCCTGCAAGTGTGTTGCGTTTCCATGGAGATTGGCAGGCACAGACCACACTTGTCACAGTGGAAATAGTTGTTTTTCCCGCCAACTCTGTAACCAGACGTATAAAATACATGTGCGCAGAAAATTATGAACCTTACCTGCAGAGTCCGCACTTCTCGCAATGATATTGTCCCTTATCCGCATCGTCATACAGGTGACAAATGCTGCAAAAATACTGTCCGAACTTAATCCCACATTTCGTGCACGATTCGACCGTCTTGAAAATGATGAGACGGTTCTAAAATTGCGGTGATAAGAACCTAGCGCTGTAACGTACTGGCTGTCGTGTATTGCAATTTCGGCAGACAACTTCTGAAACCGCGAATCTGTTAAGCTCATGAGTTGCTTCGTTCTCGTTATGACAGAAGCGACAAGGGTATACCTTCCCGCAACAGGGAGACTGTGCCAACACGAATAAATCGCCAAAGTAAAAAAAAAAACCCAGGCTAAATACCCTGCCTCGTAACGTACCACAAGTGAACAACCCCTACTGTAGTGCTCACACAGCTTCCTGTAGTTTCCCGCTGCCTCGGAGCACTGAGTTGTCATCTTTCATGACATACAAATATTATATTTACGTACTTCTAAATAGATTTCCGGCGCTGGAAAATGCCTCGCCCACATGCACCGCAGTAGCAGACTGACTCTGAGAGATATCTCTTGTGTATCCTGTTACATGTGTACTTGCCAGCTGGTTGAAAGTGGTCGGAAAAGATAAATAATAATAATATTATTTTTGATTTTAATGATATTACTGGGTTACTCAGCAGCAGAGAGAGAAAGAAGTAGTCAAAAGGACTAAAAATGGCCCGAAGTGTGCAGAACTTGGGTGGGAGTGCATTCCCCTGGCTGTAGAGACATATGGTGGTTGGGGAGAAAAGGCCCAGGAAATGTTCAACCGGATCAGCAGGAGGTTGGCAGTGGGCTCAGCCTCAAGTGAAGCCGGGGTGAGGCAGGACATGTATGGGAGACTAAGCCTGACCTTGGTGAGGGAGAACGCTAGGGCAATCCTGGCAAGATCCAGCTGGCCTGTTAGCTGAACCCTTGTGTGTTATATCGTGTTAGTATGAATCTGTATGCATTGAACGTTATATAATTTAGTGCATTTTTAATATGCAATCTAGTGTACTTGTAGAATTCTGCCATCGTGCCCATCTAGGAGTGAGAGTTGAGTCAGGCAGTGGCCTTACACCAGACCTAAGCCATACCCGGCCAGCAGATGTACTTGTCCTCAATTGGGAGAGAGGGAAACATACTGCCCTTGACATCACTGTGACCTCTCCCTTAATCCCTTCCATCCTAACAGCAGCAAGCTTGTCTGAAGGGGCTGCAGCCAAGGAGGCAGAGGCCAGGAAGCACAGAGCGAACGACCCCAAGTGTTCAGAGCTGGGTTGACTGTGTATCCCTCTTGCGGTGGAGATGTATGGAAACTGGGGAAGGGAAGCCCAAACCACCTTCTCCCGCCTGGCCTCTCACTTCCTCCTACAAAGGTAAGGTGCTCACAGAGCTGTACAGCAGGCTGAACTTCACCCTGGTCAGGCCGGTGGCTAGGGCCTTACTGGCAAGGTGTGCACCCTCCCTTGGCCCCATGGACATCCTTTGAACATTCCTATGTATTGTATATGTATTTCATTTAGTTAGTTAAATTCAATTATATACAATGTTCACTAATCTAGATATATTACAATTATAAATGTATTGCAATTATATTGCACATACATCTACGCCCAGACATACAACAAATCAGTAAAATGGTCCGGCCCAGGATGGAGGTGGCATTTGCCCCAACCAGTTGTAAGTTAAGGCGGCCATAAATGTCATTCAAGGTGACAGATTTAGGTTTGCTGCTCATGGTGGCAATTCTGGGAACTCCTCGTGGCCACACCTCACTGTGTTGTATGAACCACAGCTGGCACACTTGAGACCAATGACATGGAAACTGGTATCAGACTTAGCCAGGCAGTCATGGCAACTGATCTGTGGTTGTGCACACAACATGATATGGACAGCTAGCTGGTAACTGAATTTGAAGTTTCTCACCTGCACCATGAAGTTCCTCAGGTGGTGAGGCAGTGGGGTGTTCAGTATACCCTCATCGAGCTTTGCCCAGTTCATGTCAAATAGGCTTCTCAAACACAGCGGGCACTGGTACCTCCTATTGGAACCCAATACCAAATGAAACAAGTAACCCCTCCACCCTACACATACTTGGCCTCTTGCAGTGATTTGAAGCAGTGCCTACACAAGGAGAAAAATGGATCCATCACTATCTAGATAGCTCACACACAAATCAAATCTAAATACCAAGTGTCACCCAAACTAATCAATCATTCTATGTACGTGCAGTAGTTCCCAATTGTCCCATTCATTCAACAGCAAACATAGCTTGGTTACTGATCACATTGCCGACAGTGAACACCACTAGCATACGTACGTGTGCAGCAGATGTCCGCAGCGAGGAATATAGGCGGGGTCTCTTGATGTGTGTATATCCTACAATTATTATGTAGCTGTAAAGGCAGAAGACAATGTGAGGCAACCACCCCTGTACCTCCATGCAGATGGGACAGTTGGCTTTAGAAGCTTCTGCCCTGCAAGTGTGTCGCGTTTCCATGGAGATTGGCAGGCACAGACCACACTTGTCACAGTGGAAATAGTTGTTTTTCCCGCCAGCTCTGTAACCAGACGTATAAAATACATGTGCGCAGAAAATTATGAACATTACCTGCAGAGTCCGCACTTCTCGCAATGATATTGTCCCTTATCCGCATCGTCATACAGGTGACAAATGCTGCAAAAATACTGTCCGAACTTAATCCCACATTTCGTGCACGATTCGACCGTCTGAAAATGATGAGACTGTTCTAAAATTGCGGTGATAACTGTAACGTACTGGCTGTCGTGTATTGCAATTTCGGCAGACAACTTCTGAAACCGCGAATCTGTTAAGCTCATGAGCTGCTTCGTTCTCGTTATGACAGAAGCGACAAGGGTATACCTTCCCGCAACAGGGAGACTGTGCCAACACGAATAAATCGCCAAAGTAAAATAAAAACAGACTGAATACCCTGCCTCGTAACGTACCACAAGTGAACAACCCCTACTGTAGTGCTCACATAGCTTCCTGTAGTTTCCCGCTGCCTCGGAGCACTGAGTTGTCATCTTTCATGACATTCAAATATTATATTTACGTACCTCTAAATAGATTTCCGGCTGGAAAATGCTGCCCACATGCAGCACCGCAGTAGCAGACTGACTCTGAGAGACACCATATAGTATCTCTTGTGTATCCTGCTACATGTGTACTTGCCAGCTGATTGACAGCGGTCGGAAAAGATAAATAAAAGGAATAATTACTGTATTAATTTTATTATAAATCTGATAATTATACCAGTATATTAAACAATAGCCTTCATTTACATTACACCAAACACAAACATAAACAGTTAGGAGGGTGGGAGCTCCCTGGCCAGGATGGGGAGGAGGATGGGAGCTCCCTGGCCAGGATGTGGAGGAGGGTGGGAGCTCCCTGGCCAGGATGGGGAGGAGGGTGGGAGCTCCCTGGCCAGGATGGGGAGGAGGGTGGGGAGCTCCCTGGCCAGGATGGGGAGGAGGGTGGGAGCTCCCTGGCCAGGATGGGGAGGAGGATGGGAGCTCCCTGGCCAGGATGGGGAGGAGGATGGGAGCTCCCTGGCCAGGATGGGGAGGAGGATGGGAGCTCCCTGGCCAGGATGAGGAGGAGGGTGGGAGCTCCCTGGCCAGGATGGGGAGGAGGGTGGGAGCTCCCTGGCCAGGATGGGGAGGAGGGTGGGGAGCTCCCTGGCCAGGATGGGGAGGAGGATGGGAGCTCCCTGGCCAGGATGTGGAGGAGGGTGGGAGCTCCCTGGCCAGGATGGGGAGGAGGATGGGAGCTCCCTGGCCAGGATGAGGAGGAGGGTGGGAGCTCCCTGGCCAGGATGGGGAGGAGGGTGGGAGTTCCCTGGCCAGGATGTGGAGGAGGGTGGGAGCTCCCTGGCCAGGATGGCTCTGGCGATGGACTGGACCAGGGTCATATTCAATTGCCCATAAATCTCAGCCACCACTGATGACTTGGGGGATGACTGGTGAATGGCCAAGTGAGATGCCAGCCTGGAGATGGTATCCTATAATTATAGTACAATTATACACACATGTAAAATACACAACTAACTACACCACACATCTAAATCTACAATGCACCTCAATTATAAATGTATTGCAATTTTATTGCACATACATCTACGCCCAGACATACAACAAATCAGCCATGCAGGATGGAGGTGGCATTAGCCTCGTCCCCAGGCCCTGTTTTATTAAAGTTACGGGGGGGGGGGGGGGGGGGGGGTTTCACCCCGCAACAAAAACAGGGCCTGGGGACGAAGTTAAGCCCTAACCAGTTGTAAGTTAAGGCAGCCATAAATGCCATTAAAGGTGACAGATTTAGGTTTGCTGCTCAGGGTGGCAATTCTTGAGGCAATTGTTGAAAACAGTTGCATGGCTTCTTTCCCCCAGTACAAATTTGGCTATTCCATTATTTAACCGTACACCCCTACAGCCTACAGATCTACAGATGACGTACCCCCCCCCCCCCCTCCCCCCTTCCCGGGACAATATATAAAAGCACCCCTGGACAAGCTTATATTATATCACGACCCAGAATTGTAAATGCCCCCTGGACAAGCTTGTTCCACCCCCGTCGACAAGCTTCTATGTTGTTGCCCTCCTCCCTGGACAAGCTTCTATAATGCCTTCTAACTCCCCGGGACAAGCATTTAAATGTTCACCACCCGGGACATACCTGCATAATTAAAATTAATAATGGATAGTAGCAAAGACAGCATAATCACGTGAGCCACGTGTATGCAGGATGGGCAGGCCAAAAGAACCTATACGACTGTCATCTGCGAAGAGTACGATAGAAAGGGTATTCCATCCGAGCACAGTAAAGAACAAGCTTAGAAGGCAAGAAATATTTCAAAAACTGAAACACCAGAAATCTAAGGAAAAACGAGAAACTAGGGAGAAGAGAAAAAAAGAGCGAGAGGAGCTAGGTGATCAGGTAGCTACTCGAATGCCTGGTCTCGTGTATTTATTAGAGCCCTCTGCTCCAGGCTCCACCCAAGCAGGAACCAAAAACTATTGAAAACACCCGTATCATAGAGGAAACGCTTGTCTTGCCCGATGACGAAGAGGTCATTCAGGACACCAAGACCGACGAACTCGCTGCATACTTTGTGAGCGGGAAGACACCAAAGGTCCTCATGTTTGCTAGCAGGAAACCATCCTTGGTGAGATATGATCACAAAATCACGTGACCCGTTATATAACCGCCGAATTATCATTTTGAAGGTTTTAGTTTCGACCAGATGCTAATTAGTTGGTCGCATGTTTTCATTTTGTCGTTATAGATGCATGTATGGGTTAATAGTGTAAAGGTAGTTATATATTTGTTTACTGTATAGCAGAACGGCTTTAAAAGCAGGTCCATTTAATGTGTTACTAACACATGGAAGAAAATTGTTCCTCAGAATGCAATGTGGCGGAAATAAATATCAATCTCTTCCTCTGTGTTTATCTGGAATCATTTAGAAGGCATCTAAAGAATTTAATATGTTTTCTCATATTTGGGATCAGGGCTGCGTATTTATTGTGGTGATGTAATGGTGGTCATTATTTGGACATGCTTGCTTTTGCAGAACACTGCTCTTCTGCTGCGAGAACTTGAGACATGTATTCCAAACTCAGAGATACGTGACCGGATGCATGTCGAGCTGAAGAAGATAATTCCAGAAGCCGTGGGCAGGGACTTCACTGATATTATTGTCATACATGAAGACCGCAAGGAACCCAGTATCCTACTGCAGCTTATGCCTGTGTAGGGGTATTTGGGGGGCTAGGTGGGGAGGGAGGGGTATGTAGGGCTATGTGGAGGGA
Source organism: Spongilla lacustris (assembly GCA_949361645.1). NCBI lineage: Eukaryota > Metazoa > Porifera > Demospongiae > Spongillida > Spongillidae > Spongilla > Spongilla lacustris. The sequence goes on from OX442427.1 coordinate 7,862,893, forward strand.
GGGTGTGTAGGGCTATGTAGCACATGCCTGGTCATTGTGTTTCCTGAGCGGTCCCCTCAACCCCCAGATGGACTGCTCCTTATTCACCTCCCTGATGGTCCCACAGCACACTTCAAACTTACCAATTTCAGGCGGGGTTATGATATCAAGGTTTGTGGGTTATGTTCCATAGTCACTTCTGATCTAAGCAAATAGCGTAGGGGTGAGTTTCAGCAGGTGGATCTTATATAATTCTCTCTAGTATCTCACAAAGTACAAGTTGCCAAGCAGATTGCAGCGTATGTATTGTCCTGTCAAATGTTTCGCTTTGCAACAGTCAAAACCAATAAATGAACAGATAGTATTACTGACCTCCTAATTCATTTGTGCACAATGCACTCCAATACAGCTGGCTTATGCTACAAAGGCACTTACTACGTCTGTGGGGGTGTCAATTTGGTAGTTCTTTTCTTCAGAGTGTGGTCTAATTGTAGTAAAAACATAAAACATGAACTATCAAAGTTTTAAGAAAGCATTGCTTTAAATGTAAATAGAAGCTTTGAGGACATACTGAAAATATCAAATAGCAATGATATGCAGTTTACTTCTGCTGGTAATTGCAGAACCAGGTAATGCAGTTCCGTGTGATGCCAGTTTTACAATATAGAGGAGGTTGTCATATCATTTGTGTGTTGTGTGTGAGGAGGTCAGGTTATGTTAGTAGGCTGCTTCTTTACCCCTCAGGGTCATGGGAAGACCACCTCACACAGGCCAGAAGTAGTCCTCAACCACTTTGGGACCAGGCTGGGCCACACAGTGGCGCGTATGTTGGCAGCTCTGTTCCCTCATGACCCCGAGTTCCAGGGAAGAAGGGTTGTAACCTTTCACAACCAGAGGGACTACATATTCTTCAGGCATCACAGGTTGGTGCTGTCCTCACAGAAACATTACATATGTTGGTAACATTTCACAACACAACACACACACACACACCACCACACACACCACATGCACACACTACCACACACACATGCACACACACACACACACACACACATGCACACACACAATTATAGGTATATATTCAAGAATGCCCAAAAGGTTGGGCTGCAGGAAATTGGTCCCCGGTTTACATTGAAGCTGAGGTCACTCCAAAAGGGGACATTTGATACCAAATATGGACAGTACATATGGGTACACAAGGCAAGTATCACACTCCATGCCTCCACCACACCCCCATGCCACATTTACTTTGTTTTAAATGTTTTATAGAGGAAGCAAATGGACACGAGCAGGCGAAGATTTCACTTGTAACAGGAGTGCCCATTTTGTGTGTTCATATGTATATATTTTCATTGTGTGTCTTTGGGGACCTCTACTGTAAACTGTAAGTAGTGGAGGTAACCTAGGAAACCAAGCAGCTGGACACAAGACATCATTGATATGGCCAGGGGAAAGAGATGGGGGTACTTGGGTGGAGGAGCGACTAGGTGGGAGAGGCTGCATGTTGCCAACAGCAGCCCAACAGATCCTGCAAACTGCAACATAACACTGGTAAACAACAAGCCTGTGATATGAATACAACAGCTCCTCACCAGTAATTTTATAGGCAAACGCACTCTCTGCCCACCCTGCAAAGATACCACAGAGCAGAGGTAGAAGAGTAGAGTGAGGGCCCAGCAGGGAAGTGCCAGCCCATCCCTCGTCAGGAGGGGGTACATGCTGAATGTAGCCAGTACACCAAACCAGGTGGAAGTGAAGGGGTGCCAGTGGGCCAGGAGGCTGATGGGTAGGGAAGCTAACAGGATGGATTTCTCATGCACTTGGAACGAGAAGAGAAAGAAAGCCAGTGAAGAATTTGCCTAGGTGGGGAGGGGGAGGGAGATGACAGTGCCAGTATGAACTGCAGGCGTTAGCTTTTTACCAATGCCAGGAGAAAAGTGTAGGGAGAGGGCTTTCTCAGCAGTGACCACGAGGATGGTAGCACTGCCATTACAGTTGTGAGGAGGGTCAGTCTTAACAGAGACCCGGCAGAGAGCAGCTGCCGAACTTTGACAAATACGGAGAGAGAGCACCAGATATTGGCCACCTTGTCCTCAAACAGTCCCCTATCAAACGGGAACTGCCTGTGCAGTACTTGGAGCGCCGTCTGAACATCCACCACGAAGGGAAGCCAACACACCGCAAATGTAACTGTCACCGTGACGCCCAGCAGGGCAACCTTCCGAAGTGGATATCTGCCTCGGAGGGCCTTTCCAAGGAGATAACAGAAAAAGGGCAGTGAGTGGTAGAGCTCCATTTGCTTGAAGTTGAGCGCCAGGGAGAAAGCCATGGAGCCTAGGAGGTCAAAGTCAGTGCAAACAGCCACAATGCCCCAGAGAGCAAGCCCCAGGCTGGCACAGTTATACTGAAAGTGTCCGTGGTCTATGAGGATGAGGCCTGGCTGTAGGAGAAGCACGACTGCTAGGGCTGCCTGTGAGTGGGAGGGTGGGAAAGTGGTGAAAAGAGAGAAGGTGCCACATAGGAAACACAGGATGTATAGCAGAAAGCAAATACAGTACTGTGTGTGGTGTGTGTGTGTGTGTGTGTGTGTGTGTGTGTGTGTGTGTGTGTGTGTGTGTGTGTTGTGTGTGCTGGGTGCATGTGTGTCAGCTACACATACCTTATGTGCAGCGGGGTGGGTCCGGAACAGGACATGGACAAATGCCCACACAGCTGTGAAGTACAACAGCAGGTCTGTGACCAACACCGTGTACCTCATGAACAGCTTGCTTGAGTAGCTCTCATACCCACGGGATGTCTCCAAGGCTACCCACCGCGGATCCAGCTGGGAGGAAATGGCTCCACATAGCCAGCTGTGGTAAGCAGTGAGGGGTGGGTAGTCGAGTCCCCAGTAATCCAAGTTATTCCGGCTGGTATTAAAGTACCTGAGAAATAATATACACCGCCGCTGTACACAAACATAAAGGGTTAAGTATAGTGACTATACATTAATAAGATGCCAATTGATGTGAAAATGTCAGCAAACCAAGAAATGCTTGAAGGATGTATTCGGCATTGACCTAGGGCTGCTGACTGGTATGTAATGACCTACGGCTGCTGTAATGACCTAGGGCTGCTGTAATGACGCCTTCCAGTCTACTCAACATAGCTTTAAAATGACCCTGATTGCAAATTTTAGACAGGAAATTCAATTCGAGGAATATGATATGTATTCACCTTCAATCTCACAATGACAATTATGCAGCAGCAGGAAGGAATAAATGCTCCATTTCTAGAGTTCACGTAACAGTACCTTGGACAAACAACCCAGCTGTTCTCTCCAGGGTCGGACAAGGCGTTTGAAAGCATATTTACATGCAACCAACACTACTATGCACATCAAAAGGCCGCTGCCGAGAAAACACCGGGGCGATAATAGTTTCAAAGCGTTACAGCACGCTGAACAACCTTTGTCTTTGGACGAGACGTACCGCAAAACTAGTGTACATATACTAGCAAGGAATGCGTTGCCGGTTACTACGGAGACCACGCATCCTTACCACTCTCGGACCGGTAAATTGTATGTAATTTCCATCCAGTGCCGCTGCGCTTCAAAATCTCCATACAAAGGTGGCTTTCCGGCACCTACCAAATGGTACATTTAAGTGCATAATTTACGTCTACAGGCAACGCAGCGATTACCTGAGTACGGGTGCAAGGACACACATGTTCGTACAGTGAAGGCAACAGCGGAAATAAGCAGAGCAGAATAAAGAGCAGGCGTTTGAACAAATAGCGCAGTGAACATTTTAATTAGAGCGCACTATTACATTGGATTTAGTCCCATTCGTATGAATACATGTAGCACACATGGCTTCTAAGCCGATTTTGGCGGTAGGCCTTATCTGCTTAGACATAATAAACTTCTGCGATCGGTATCCACAAGAAGATGAAGATATACGAGCAACAGACCAGAAGTGGAGCCAGGGTGGCAACGCTACCAATACTTCTCTCGTTCTCACATTGTTAGGAAGAAAGTGTGAACTCCTAGCAACAGTTGGGGCTGGCATGGAAACAGAGTGTGTTTAACTATTGTCTGTCGTCGTCTCTGAAACCTTTTAACATGAATTCTGCAACCAGTTTTTCTCTAGCTGAACTGGACAGACTGGGCATAGCTCATGGTAACTGTGTCCATCACCCGCACTGCAGGCTGCCCACGTCATATATTGTGGTCAACAAGAGCACTGGTAGCAGAACAATCGTCCATTATAGGTACTTGCCAATGTAATCAGATAAAATACAGGTACTGACAGTCCACATCAATTAAAAAGGTGAAAAACTAATATACATTCGGTATGTGTGTGCATGTTTTTATTTACTTTTTGGTGGGTGCTCAAGACTTAAGTTTTCGTTTTACCTTGTGTGCAGGAACTTGCCTGAACTCTGTGCAGCGGACTTCGCCAGACTTGATCTTTCCAAGTATAGTTGGATTCACTTTGAGGTAAAGGTGGCTGGCTGGCTGCACCACTCATACCTTTGTTGTACCTGCCTGGGGACCAGAGTCGCCAGGCAGACCAGTACAGGGCCATGATGGAGCAGGTGGCCGTCTTCAATGCTTCCCAGGCAAACAGCTCCTCAAGGGTTAAAGTGTCGCTAGAACTGGAAAAGACAAAACTATCCATTGTTGAGCTCGTGCCCTATGCTGATGCGGTTAGCGCCTGCCAAACAGTGTGAATGCCTGACTACCCTGCCTCCCCCACCCCACCCCCACCTATGCACTTCAGGTTATGATGAGCAAAGACTATGCTATCTTCAGTGGTTACCAATCCGCGCAGGAGGCTGTAGTTGGCTTAAGGGCCAAAGTAAAGCCTGGGTGCGTATGCTATTAGGCGTGTACATTTGTATGCATGCATGCATGCACACACACACACACACACCATGCACACACACACCCTTAACAACACACCATGCACACACACACACCATGCACACACACACCATGCACGCACACACACACACACCCTCACAACACACCATGCACACACACACACACACCATGCACACACACACACCATGCACACACACACACCATGCACACACACACCATGCACACACACACCATGCACACACACACCATGCACACACACACACCCTCACAACACACCATGCAAACACACACACACACACACACCCTCACAACACACCATGCAAACACACACACACACACACCCTCACAACACACCATGCACACACACACACACACCCTCACAACACACCATGCACACACACACACACCCTCACAACACACCATGCACACACACACACACACCCTCACAACACGCCATGCACACACACACACACACACACACACACACACACACACACACACACACACACACACACACACACCCTCACAACACACCATGCACACACACAACACACCATGCACACACACACACACACACACACACACACACACACACACAAAGGGACAGGATGTGCAGGTACTAAGTACTCTTTGTGCAGGACAGTGGTGACCTGCACCTGGGGAGACAAAGGAGCTGCCGCCAGTGATGCAGATGGAAAAGTTAGCTGTGGGAAGTTGCCATGGCCACCACACTGCTACATGCTCTGGTTCACAGGTATGGTCATGCCCTGCCACTCCACTGGCCAAGGTGGTGGACACCCTTGGAGCCGGGGATACCTTCAACGCTGGCATAATCCATAGCCTGTTGCTGGGGCACTCCCCAGAGGGATCCCTGAGGTTTGCCTGTGAGCTGGCCGGTACCAAGTGTGGGATGGCAGGGTTCGAAGGTCTGAAGGGGTTCAACGGACACCTGCATATGAAACCATAGCAACCAATGGGGTGGGTGGGGCCAGATGTAAGCATTACGTGTTGACTGTGTGCTCCCATTTGTTTTTGTGAGTAACAGAAGAAAAGAGGAAACAGAGAAAATACAAGAGATGCAAAACACACAACATGCACCTTATACCTTAACACCTATATTCTCTATCTAACCGCGGTGCTTCTGGTTTTTCTCGCCTTGGACAATTAAGATCTCCATTGCACACTTCACAGCACAGCTTTGGACTCCCTGGCTGAGCCCAGAAGCTTGCAGGCATGGTAGACGCCAGGGAACAGTGTGCTTGGGCACACTTCGAGAACTGATAGAGGTATCCTCTTGCTTGTGTCAGAACCACATCCTTTGGCATGTTTTGAGGGAGGGTGTTGAGGAATAACAGCATCAGTTCGTCCATGCTCATAGGCTTGTCTATCGCTCTTTGTCCATATATGGCCATGATGGCTATGCAGACAAAGAGATGGAATGATTTGGTCTCGTACGAGCACCAGCAGGCCTCCCAGATGGACATGGTATCCTGTTCGTTAAACTCCCGCTTGAGGAAGACCAGAAGCCACCTATGACTAAACATAAGGTCAAGTCCGTGCTCAAGGTTTTCAAGGTAGTTGTAAAACTTCGGAAGCAGTAGTCTGATAAGCATGCGTAGTGGTTCCTGTACAGAAGTAGAACAGTAAAGATTTATAGAACAGTTTTAAAGGTGTACAAGACAGTAGGAGAATATTATAAGCAGAGGGAATCAAAAGGGTGTCAAAACGCTAAGCAAAGGGGAGATGAGCTCATCACTGTTATGTAACACAAGGTGCTCTACTCACCAGTTGCTTTTCCACCAACGCCCGGGTACTTGTACGTTTAGAAAGCAGTGATTCGTCCACAAGCTTGGTAAAACACCAGAATGCCAAAACTTCGTCATCTAGGGTAGCCAGTAATGGGGCCAACAGGTCTGTCATCCCTAAAGTGCATTGATTGTGGTTTATTGGTAAGGTCAAAAGGCCACAGAATTGATTTATAAAAGCTCATGGGATGATATCAACCCCACAGGGATACTACCACTTGTGATGTCAACCTGATGATGTGATACCACCCCTTCTGGCCTTCCCTCTTCCCCAGGGCCTGCCCCTCCTTAGCCACTAGTTACTGCTGTACATGGAAAGTGACATGGAGTTGTGCAATGTGTTTTTAAAAGGCTATGCGGTGAGCATTGTGGCAGCTATTTCACTCTTGGTCAATTGATGACAATACAGTATAATAATTATATGGGGAAAACCATTGTCAACAACAAAAGCTACAAATCCCATGAGATAGATAGTTGCCATGGTAATTAATGAACGCCATTTTCTCTGGTAGGTACATTATGCAGCTTACATATATATACCATTAAGCTTAGAAAGACAGCACACACACACACACACACTATGAGTGCATGTTACCATGAACATGTAGCTGGCGTTGGGAAGTTAAACACTCATCGCAAAATGGTGATTGCCATAGGAATTGTGTATCAGGATGGGAGGCTAACCTTGGCTGTAGCGTACTGACGATTGAGAAGTGAGATAGTTGAGTAGAATATTTCTATGGTAGAAGGTGAAATTTGAAGGAAGGAAAATGAGATAAAATGTCAAATGAAGGATGTGAAAGGGAGAGGAAGAAAGGAGGAGATGGAGAGGAAAATCTTTGTACACATGCTTACTTCATGACATCAATATGCTCATTCTCTTCTCCTCTGTAGTAACAATGAGACCTGTCTGTCCTAACTATGTCCTTTTCCACCTGGTCCAAGGCACACTTGTCCTCTGTATAGTTAGGGTCCTCCCTATCAAAGGAAGCTCTGTTATCACTGATGGCATATTGGCTATCCTAAATGAAGGTGCTCTATACAGCCCTGCACAGCAAGACATCCCAACCATCTATCATACAGTGGCTTTTATGCACATGTAGCCCCACCCCTTTAATTACTAGCTGACATTAGCAACTACCTCTTAGCTTGGATACTCTTGTATTCCTTCATCAAGTCTTCTTTTACCTTAACCCTCTCTGCTTCAGTTGATCCAAAGGTGTATACCCCCAGCAGGAAGGGCCACATCACCTTTCTTAAATTTGATGATACTCCTTGAAAAAATACCACCTGTTAACAAGAATAGAGGAGAGGGAGGAGGGGGAGGCCATGAACAGGCAGAGGAGGGGGAGGGGCAGGCTATGAACAGGCAGAGGAGGAGGAGGGGCAGGCTATGAACAGGCAGAGGAGGGAGGAGGGGCAGACTATGAACAGGCAGAGGAGGAGGGGGAGGGGCAAGCTATGAACAGGCAGAGGAGGAGGGAGGAGGGGCAAGCTATGAACAGGCAGAGGAGGAGGGAGGAGGGGCAGGCTATGAACAGGCAGGGGCAGGCTATGAACAGGCAGAGGAGGGAGGATGGGGAGGGGCAGGCTATGAACAGGCAGAGGAGGGGGAGGGGCAGGCTATGAACAGGCAGAGGAGGAGGAGGGGCAGGCTATGAACAGGCAGAGGAGGAGGGAGGAGGGGCAAGCTATGAACAGGCAGAGGAGGAGGAGGGGCAGGCTATGAATCTTCCTCACAACCCACCTTCCTTACAAACCGTTCATCTGTGATCCGGCCATCTGCATCAGTTAATGTCTTCAACATATCTTCGGTGAGGACAGACTTCACAGTGCCCTCGTCGGGGTGCAGCTGCGAGAGTTCCAGCTGTGGTCGGTACACACTGAAGGTATGGATCAGCTCATCACGCCTCTGGTATGTAAAGTACTTCCATCCTTTCAACACTTTGATCAATTCAAGCACCTTACTGCCTTTTTTGAACTCAAAGACAGCACAAATGTTCTCACGAGAAGAAATTACCAATTCACCAGAAGTCACTTCACTCCTGCCATGTTCCTTCTCAGGTACCTCCTTCCCACCACGTTCCTTCTCGCTGCCAGAAGGTTCCTCCTTCCTGCCACTGTCAACATGACAAAATATCCTGATTACTTCCATCTGACCCAGATCAGTGGAAAACGGAGTCACAGCACCGGTCCACGCGTGATCACCACCAGGCACCCAGTTGAGGAGCAAAGTGGGGCCCCAGACCGATCCTCTCGTTACAATATACAGCTGTCCTGGGCAGCCCGATTGCCTAAGATAGATGTTGGATTTACAGTATAGCAAGTCGTCCTCTAAGGGGAGTCCATCGGAGACGCAGTGTGTGTCTTCGCTTTCCAACTCATCATTTATCGACTCGTTTCCAACACCCGTGAGTTGGTGGTCGTTGTTCACACTGTCTGTCTCCTCGCCAGTTTGTCGCCTTTTTAAACGTAAGGTGCTCGCAAAGAACCCTAAACTCTTCGAAATCATCTGCTTTGCCATATCATTCGTGCAAATTATAGTGTATTATAGCTCGAACAGCGTCATCACTTGGCTCCACAACATTCTCCGCGTTCGTGCCCGTGCGGCATATTACTTCCGTATACCCGCGCGCCGTTAATTAATGGTAAAGTTTGCGGCTTAGCTCGACATTCTCTGTTAACGAAAGTTCCTTGAGCGTAGCCCCGCTGCACTGTGCAAAGCCATGTTTCGAAAGAAGGGACGCACAGCGACTGTGGAGGAGCTGTCGAATGAGCACTTCACTTTGAGAAAGGTAAGCAAGTACTTTTGCAATACCGTGTACGACGCCCATGCCGAACCATTGATTCATTCGGTGGGCGAGCCGTTTGTGAGTGATTGGGGGATGAGTCTTGTAAGGGTGCGTTTTAGGCGCCCAACATCACAGGCCCGATCTATTCACTCGCAGCCGACTGGTGTGCAGCTGCCGTTAAAGTGGGCGGCACTATTAAAATATAAGTAACGAAAACATTAAATTTAAACAAAGGGCATGAAAAAAAAGAAAAAACATGATTCCCCTGTTAATAGGACGGACCGTTGTTCCTCGTCACTAAGACTGTCCTTACTAGCAGTAGCGACATGTTCGAATAGATATGGGACCCCCCCTCCTCGCAACACACAAGTAGTTAACGAAGTGTTTTGACGTATCGTACATGTGTGTCGCAAAAAATGCAGTGGCCTTTAGCTCTACAACTTAGAGGGTGAGAAGTTTGCGCATTCATGGGCCCATTCAGGCCAAAGACTTTTCTTTTGAAAGGCATGCCTCCTGAAGTTATGAAAATACTTATTGGGATAGATAAGAGCATCTGCCAATGACTTTCACGATGCTCCATCAGCGTCTGCTCCAGCAGCAGTTGTCACTCATGGCTGAACAGAGTGTGTGGGTGCCCAGGAATGTTAAGGATGTTAAGGTGGTGATTTGATACTTTTAGGTGTTGGTTTTGTAGTTATGTGGGAGGTGCTTAGATTGTGGGAGGTGCTTAGATTACGGGGGAGGGGTGTGTGTTAGATGCAAGTGAAATATTTACCTGACACAAACACCATAACTTACACACATGAACACATCCTGTGCGCATGCTTTGTACCTGGACACACACACACATGTACACAAACACATCCGTGCACACACACACATGTAAACAAAAAAAACACACACACACACACACGCACACACACATTTACACACAAATGCATCCGTGCACACACAGACAGCGTGCCATGGGTTTCCAACAGGACCTACAGCACTGGGATATGACCATGAACACCAGCTTCTCTCACTGGGCACCAAGACAGGAGAACTTAGAGTGTATCCATGTCATACCTGTGTGTGTGTGTGTGTGTGTGTGTGTGTGTGTGTGCCTGAGTACATGCATGTCCAGGCTCTGTTCCATGTTCCATGCTGTTGACCCCTAACTGGTACCAGTTATGGTAGACCTGGAGTTGAGTTTGTGTCACAGACAGAGTCTGGCTCTGCCATCAAGCAGATACACCCCATCTGTGGGAACCATCAGCTCCTCACGGTTGCTGAGGACAACATGGTGACCATGTGGCACATGCAGAGTGAGAATGACCTGGTGCTGGTGGCTGACCCAAGCCGCTCCTACAAGCTGGACTCTGAGGGAGGGTAAGGCATGTGTGAGAGAGGAAGGTCTGTGTGTTGGGGGGGGGGGGGGGGGGGTAAGGCATGTGTGTATGTGTGTGTGTTATGTGCATACACATGCACATAACACACACACACACACACATAACCAAGGACGTACATAAATATACACATGTGTATGTGTATGTGTGTTATCTGGTATATATATGTGTGTGCCTGGCATATGTCCATTAGATATGTGTGTTTGGTGTAACATTTACGTGTGTACACCTGTGTAGTCTAGGGTATTTGTGTTAGAGTGTGTGTGTCTCTTTCCGGAAGCATAAGTGAGTTAGTCTAATCACCCACTCATATTGCTATGTAATAGTGTTTGCACACTGCATTCCTGCGGTCAGATTACTGTCCCAACACAGCCCCTCCCCAATCTAAAGTTGATCCGATAGGGAAGGAAAAATAACAAAACTATTGCCCATAACTAAAGCTGGTACAAACCAGTTTACCTAATTCACATTGATTTTTTAATCATACATTGTACCGTTGAATTGTGAATGGTTACGTAAGTCAGAGCCACACATTTGTCCTATATGTGCTTACTTCATCCCCCCCCCCCCCCCCCCCCCCCCCCCATAATTGTAGCTGTTAAACAGTGGTACATGTACATGTACATGAACTTGGTTTTTTGTTTTTCTGTTAAGGTGGGGGGTTGGGTTGGGTTGGGTTGGGTTGCTTTTCAATTCTTGTGGGCTGGCCAACATGTGTAGTGTGGGATGCCTCTGGTATGGAGACTACAACAGGAGCATGTCCTAGGAGCACCTAACAGCTTTTTCAGTGGTTGAGTGGGTGTGTGGTTTAACTGGAATGCTGCTGGCCAAGCAATACACTGTATGTGCACCACGGTTACCCCATAATTGACTCCATGGTTACCCCATAATTACCCTTTCGCTCATTGATGGACTATCCTCAGGAAAAAGATCACTGTTGGCTGCCTCTCACAGCTAAGTGGACATCTGTACCTGGGCACGGAGAGTGGGCACGTCTTTGTTTTGGACATTGGAGCCTTCAAGCTGGATGAAGACAATACAATATACTGTAACACTGCAACAGCCATGTAAGCTGAGTCTGTGGGGGTGGATGGGTTGGGTTTTGAGGGGGTGGGGTGGATGGGCTGGGCCTTGAGGGGGCAGACAATAAAGGCTTTGGATCTGAGTGTTTGTATTTGTGTATGTAAGCTGTCTGAAGGGAGGAAAGGGGAGGAGAGGGGAAGAGGAAAGAGCAGAGGAGGAGGAGGAAGAAGGGAAGTGTTTTGTGTTTTCATGCATGGTTTGCTTCTGAAGTCAGGTGGGTTGTGTAGATGATAGCAGGGTAGTGACCATGACAGTGGGTTGGCTAGGTGACCATGATGGTGGTGGGTAGGCTGGGTGACAATGACAGTCCTTTTGGGTGACCATCATGACAGTGGGGTGGCCGGGTGACCATCATGACAGTGGGGTGGCCGGGTGACCATCATGACAGTGGGGTGGCTGGGTGACCATCATGACAGTGGGGTGGCTGGGTGACCATCATGACAGTGGGGTGGCTGGGTGACCATCATGACAGTGGGGTGGCTGGGTGACCATCATGACAGTGGGGTGGCTGGGTGATCATGACAACAGTGGTTAGGTTTTTACCACTCAGCCATTGTTCTAAGCTTCAAGGCAAGAGGACTGGCTGTGGCGGAAGGGGAGGGGCTGGCTGTGGCGGAAGGGGAGGGGCTGGCTATGGAGGAAGGGGAGGGGCTGGCTATGCAACAGTCAGCTGGTGGAAGCTTAACTGATCCTATGGACAGAACACTAATTAACTTTTTCTCTAGCCTTCAACCAGGTTCCAAGACCCATCCTGGGATGGTGAAGTCCCTTCAGCTATGCCCCACAGATGCTAATAAACTCTTGATTGGTTATGAAAAGGGTGTGGTTGTCCTATGGGACCTTGAACAACGGGTGCCCATCCAAAATTACCCAGCTAGCTTACAAGACTGTCAGCAGGTAAAGGTACGTTACTGATACAGTACTGGTACTAGTACATGACTGTTAGTAAATTACGTTACTGATCTGTGGTCATGGGAGGGTGTGATGGTGCTGTGGTCTTGGGAGGGTGTGATGATGCTGTGGTCATGGGAGGGTGTGAGGGTGCTGTGGTCATGGGAGGGTGATAATTGACCTCTTCTACAGTCGGTTGAATCAGTGTGTTGGCAAGCAGATGGACTGAAGTTTGTGACAGCCCATGGGGACTCGGGCATCTGCTACTGGCTGGCAACAAACAACACTCCCACTGAGGGGCCAACCTACCATTATGGTGAGTGTGTAACGTGCCACACACACACACACACACACACACACACACACACACTCACACACACTCTCCCTCTCCCTCTAGGAGAGACATGTGCAGCCATTACTAAGATCAAGTGGCTGAACTCGGACAGCAATCCACTGCTGGTATTTGCAGGAGGGGTACCCATCGAACAGGAAGGGGAGGACCACCATACTGTCAGTGTGATGCAGGGGGCAGACCATGTAGCTTTGGACTTCACATCGCCCGTGGTTGACTTCGTCACCATTCTAGGTAAGTTCTTCCTCCTCCTCCTCCCGCTCATCCCGTGAGTACTTAGAGCTTGATTTTTTAACCCCTTCTTTTGTCACTTGTGAGCTCTCCTCACTCTGAAATGATGTCAGTGTGGTATTGTTCTCTTCCCCAGACCCTGTTACTCAACGTGGAAGCAGCCTACTTGTGTTGTGTGAGCAGGAACTGCTAGCATTCGACCTGGATGCCCCAAAGTAAGGGCAACACCCCTGCACACAATGAAGCACATGTGTTGCTGCTCTTTTAGCAAATGTTGCAACCACCCACATCTCCCTCATGCCATCTCCCTCACTCCCTCATGCCATCTCCCTCATGCCATCTCCCTCACTCCCTCATGCCATCTCCCTCACTCTCCCTCATGCCATCTCCCTCACTCTCCCTCATGCCATCTCCCTCACTCCCTCATGTCACTCCCTCATGCCATCTCCCTCACTCCCTCATGTCATCTCCCTCATGCCATCTCCCTCACTCCCTCATGTCACTCCCTCATGCCATCTCCCTCACTCCCTCATGTCACTCCCTCATGCCATCTCCCTCACTCTCCCTCATGCCATCTCCCTCACTCTCCCTCATGCCATCTCCCTCACTCTCCCTCATGCCATCTCCCTCACTCCCCTCATGCCATCTCCCTCACTCTCCCTCATGCCATCTCCCTCACTCTCCCTCATGCCATCTCCCTCACTCCCTCATGCCATCTCCCTCACTCCCTCATGCCATCTCCCTCACTCCCTCATGCCATCTCCCTCACTCCCTCATGTCATCTCCCTCATGCCATCTCCCTCACTCTCCCTCATGCCATCTCCCTCACTCCCTCATGCCATCTCCCTCACTCCCTCATGCCATCTCCCTCACTCCCTCATGTCACTCCCTCATGCCATCTCCCTCACTCCCTCATGTCACTCCCTCATGCCATCTCCCTCACTCTCCCTCATGCCATCTCCCTCACTCTCCCTCATGCCATCTCCCTCACTCTCCCTCATGCCATCTCCCTCACTCTCCCTCATGCCATCTCCCTCACTCTCCCTCATGCCATCTCCCTCACTCTCCCTCATGCCATCTCCCTCACTCTCCCTCATGTCATCTCCCTCACTCTCCCTCATGCCATCTCCCTCACTCTCCCTCATGCCATCTCCCTCACTCCCTCATGCCATCTCCCTCACTCTCCCTCATGCCATCTCCCTCACTCTCCCTCATGCCATCTCCCTCACTCTCCCTCATGCCATCTCCCTCACTCCCTCATGCCATCTCCCTCACTCCCTCATGCCATCTCCCTCACTCCCTCATGTCACTCCCTCATGCCATCTCCCTCACTCCCTCATGTCACTCCCTCATGCCATCTCCCTCACTCTCCCTCATGCCATCTCCCTTACTCTCCCTCATGCCATCTCCCTCACTCTCCCTCATGCCATCTCCCTCACTCCCTCATGCCATCTCCCTCACTCTCCCTCATGCCATCTCCCTCACTCTCCCTCATGCCATCTCCCTCACTCTCCCTCATGCCATCTCCCTCACTCTCCCTCATGCCATCTCCCTCACTCTCCCTCATGCCATCTCCCTCACTCCCTCATGCCATCTCCCTCATGCCATCTCCCTCACTCTCCCTCATGCCATCTCCCTCACTCCCTCATGTCACTCCCTCATGCCATCTCCCTCACTCCCTCATGTCACTCCCTCATGCCATCTCCCTCACTCCCTCATGCCATCTCCCTCACTCCCTCATGTCATCTCCCTCATGCCATCTCCCTCACTCCCTCATGTCACTCCCTCATGCCATCTCCCTCATGCCATCTCCCTCACTCCCTCATGTCACTCCCTCATGCCATCTCCCTCACTCTCCCTCATGCCATCTCCCTCACTCTCCCTCATGCCATCTCCCTCACTCCCTCATGCCATCTCCCTCACTCTCCCTCATGCCATCTCCCTCACTCTCCCTCATGCCATCTCCTCACTCTCCCTCATGCCATCTCCCTCACTCTCCCTCATGTCATCTCCCTCACTCTCCCTCATGCCATCTCCCTCACTCTCCCTCATGCCATCTCCCTCACTCCCTCATGCCATCTCCCTCACTCTCCCTCATGCCATCTCCCTCACTCTCCCTCATGCCATCTCCCTCACTCTCCCTCATGCCATCTCCCTCACTCCCTCATGCCATCTCCCTCACTCCCTCATGCCATCTCCCTCACTCCCTCATGTCACTCCCTCATGCCATCTCCCTCACTCCCTCATGTCACCTCCTCATGCCATCTCCCTCACTCTCCCTCATGCCATCTCCCTCACTCTCCCTCATGCCATCTCCCTCACTCTCCCTCATGCCATCTCCCTCACTCTCCCTCATGCCCATCTCCCCTCACTCTCCCTCATGCCATCTCCCTCACTCTCCCTCATGCCATCTCCCTCACTCTCCCTCATGCCATCTCCCTCACTCTCCCTCATGCCATCTCCCTCACTCTCCCTCATGCCATCTCCCTCACTCTCCCTCACTCCCTCTCTTCCTCAATGACTTCTCTCTAGGTGTCCACAGGTTCGCAAGCCTTACCTCTACACCCTCCACTCCACACCTGTCACCTACCTCAAGTTGTACACCAACTGTCCTCGCAAGCTGTATGATGACCTCAGCGAACTTGGCTCAAACAGCTCTGCACCCCACGACCACTTTAGTCCGATGGAGTGGCCTGCAATGGGTGGCTTTGTGCGAGCGGTGTGAGCCCACTACATATGACATCCTCATGACAGGGTAAGCTAGCTTTGGTGCATGTGTGTGTGCACGTGTGAGAGGGGAGCATTGGTGCACGTGTGTGTGCATGTGTTGAGAGGGAGGAGCTTTGGTGCATGTGTGTGTGCATGTGTGAGAGAGGGAACATTGGTGCATGTGTGAGAGAGAGGGAACATTGGCGCATGTGTATGCCTGTATGTGTGTGCATGAGGAAATTGTATTGTGTACACTTGCAGGAAAGTCCTACCTTACTTAATTCCTCACATACATACATACGTACGTACGTACGTACATACACACACACACACACACACACACACACACACACACACACACACACACCACACACACACACACACAACAGACACGAGAACGGTGTGGTGAGGTTTTGGGATGTGACCACCGTGCCATGCGGCTCATTCACGAGCTCAAGACAGCCAACCTGTTCATTGGAGTGGGAGCCAGAGAGTACCCTGGACGGACACCTTCTCTGACTTCAAGTGGCCACCCTACCGCAAAGTGAGCACGTACGATCCATTTGAGGACGACCCAAGACTGGCCATCAAGTGTGCCGAGCTGGACATCTATGACCAGACGCTGTGCATTGGAGGAACAGTGGTCAGGTGGTGGTGTTCTCCTTCAGCAAGGAGTCGACGGACGTGCACCTGCAGGTGGATGTGGGAGTGAGTGGGGGGGTGTG
>OX442427.1:7879917-8030822 GCA_949361645.1 Spongilla lacustris
TGGGCATCCACCCCAGGGGCCCGCAGGGAGGAAAGCGTGCTGCCTCCGAGCCTCTCACTGCTGTAACCGCGCACCAGAGGGGGAACCTGTGCACTGAGCAGATAGGCACAGTCTCAAACCTGGTGTTTGCTGAGACATATGTCACTGGTAAACTAAGAATGAGGGTCCTGAGAGGGAGGAGGGGATGAGGGGGGAGGGAGGAGGGGATGAGGGGGGAGGGAGGAGGGGATGAGGGGGGAGGGAGGAGGGGATGAGGGGGGAGGGAGGAGGGGATGAGGGGGGAGGGAGGAGGGGATGAGGGGGGAGGGAGGAGGGGGGAGGGAGGAGGGGAGGAGGGAGAAGGGGATGAGGGGGAGGGAGAAGGGGAGGAGGGAGAAAGGGATGAGGGAGGAGGGGATGAGGGAGAAGGGGAGGAGGGAGTGGGATGAAGGAGGAGGGATAAGGGGAGGAGGCCTTATTCCTTGGTGTTCATTTATTGTATACCGGCCACAGGTGGGGGTGTTAATGCAAGCATCGCAGGCTCCACAATGGGGTCAGTGGTTGTACGATATGGGATCAGCCTGCCGCCTCCTGAGGAACGGAAGACTTCTCTCAACAACTACTTTGCTGCCAGCAAGGACTACTCGCTGGTGCACGCGGCTCCTGTGGTGGGCGTGTTCATACTGGATCACGAGGGGGTGCCCATCCCCACCCCCTCTGAGGTGGCCAATCGTGTTGTACCAGGTTAGAATGCATGCGCCTTTGGGGGTGATGGTGCATCAGCTGAGGGAGCCTGTGTACTGTGATGGTGCATCAGCTGAGGGAGCCTGTGTAGTGTGATGGTGTCAGGGAAATTATAGGAAAGTTGTGAATGCATGTAACTTAGTGAAGCATGGCAGACCCTCACGTGGGCGGAGGGTATGGTAGGTTGCCTGTTCTCGAGTTGTGCCGGTTAGTTTGTGTTCATTAAAAATTATTACGTTGGAAAGAATGCAGTTTATGTACTCCCGACGTAATTAATGAGCCAATGCTGGAGCTATTTTGATGAGATCATACCTGCCATCATCTGCCTGTGATGACATCATTTTGAACTTATAGTATTGTATTTATAGTGGGTGTGCATTATAGCTGTAGGTTATGGTAATACTTTTGTATTGCTGTGTACGTCTGTAGTAATTATATTAGAACAGAAACTATATGTACAACTCCAGAATAGGCAGCCTTCCATACCCTCCGTCCATGTGAGGGTCTGCTTTGCCGGACTACATGTACCTTAATGTACAGTTGTGTGGTGCATGTGTGATCTGTGTGATGTTACTGTGTTCTTGTGCATGTGTGATGTGTGCTGTTGTGCATGTGTGATATTGTGCTGTTGTGTATGTGATGTGTGCATGTGTGATGTGCGTGTATAAAAATACTACTACACCCCTACTCATCCTACTACACCCATACTCATCCTGCTACACCCATACTCATCCTGCTACACCCATACTCATCCTACTACACCCATACTCATCCTACTACACCCATACTCATCCTACTACACCCATACTCATCCTACTACACCCATACTCATCCTGCTACACCCATACTCATCCCACAGAACCAGATTTGCAGTCTCCCCACTATGCTGTGATATGCACTCAAGAGCAGATCAAGGTAAGAGGATGCAGAGGAGGAGGAGGAGGAGGGGGAGGAGGGGGCTCAGCTTGTCCCGTGATTTATCCCCCCCTTCCTCTGATAGCTGGTGTTCCTGCCCTCCATGAAGCAGAAGCGCAAGGAGAAGGTGGCAGACGCCATGGGCCAGAGGATTATCAAGGCGTTTGTAATCAGAGTGAAGGTCGCCAATGTTCCAGTTACTGCTAACCGCGACTGGAATGCAGCTCTCCTTGTCCTGACCAACACTGGACACCTGGTGGCCTATGCACTACCAGACCTTAGGCTTGTGTTCGAGCAGCAACACTTCCTTGACTCCAATAACCACATGTAGGCTGAATACCTACTATTGTTTGAAGGGGAGGAGGGAAGGGGAGGAGGGGGACTTGTTAGTGTTTGTAACTTGCGGGCTTATTGTGCAGGCAGACATGTTATCCCCACCCCCCACCCTGGACATGTTATACTGTGTAGGGCCCCCACCCAGACATGTGATTTATTCATGCACCACATTGACATCACCCTGCCAAAGAATGTTAATTAGGGTGGTGAGGCACCTCTAATGAATGGATCATGTACCTTCACAACATATTTTTTTTAAATAACACACACACATGCACACACACACACACACACACACACACACACACACACACACACACCAGGGCCATTCAATCTCTCACTGTATCTCTCTATGGAGAACTTCTATATCTTCATTCATTCTCTGAACTGGAACGTTACATCATCAGCGCCTATGGGTTGTAAGCCTCGTTGCTATGACAATCAATTATTTATTTTCACCTTGTTGCCTCCCCTCATCACCTTCTGAACTTGTTCTTACCAAGTGCTGTAACCTTCCTTCTTACTCACCTCTCATGTCACCTCGTCCACCCTCACCCCTTTGTCACCTCGTCCACCCTCACCCCTTTGTCACCTCGTCCACCCTCACCCCTTTGTCACCTCGTCCACCCTCACCCCTTTGTCACCTCGTCCACCCTCACCCCTTTGTCACCTCGTCCACCCTCACCCCTTTGTCACCTCGTCCACCCTCACCCCTTTGTCACCTCGTCCACCCTCACCCCTTTGTCACCTCGTCCACCCTCACCCCTTTGTCACCTCGTCCACCCTCACCCCTTTGTCACCTCATCCACCCTCACCCCTTTGTCACCTCATCCACCCTCACCCCCTTTGTCACCTTGTCCACCCTCACCCCCTTTGTCACCTCGTCCACCCTCACCCCTGCACCCTTCCATGACTGTGCCCACCTCCCTCCCCTATTACCTTTCTTCCTCCTTGTCCCCAAGCTCCTTCCACACAACACTGCTTCCAAATCTCTTCAAGTTTGAAGGCTCCACTGAGCCAGTTCAGATAGTGAGCAGACCGGTCACATCCCAAAGGAGACAGGTGCGTTGTTTTTTCTTATTGGGAAAGGGGGGGGGGGGGGGGGGGGGTTGCATAGCTGGTCGGAAGGGGGGGGGGGGGGGGGGGGGGGAGCATAACTGGTTGGAAGGGGGGGGGGGGGGGGGGGGGGGGGGCTGGTTGGAAGGGGGGGAGCATAGCTGGTTGGAATGGGGTGGGGGGGCTGGTTGGAAGGGGGTGGGGGAGCATAGCTGGTTGGAAGGGGGTGGGGAGCATAGCTGGTTGGAAGGGGGTGGGGAGTGTAGCTGGTTGGAAGGGGGTGGGGGGGGCTGGTTGGAAGGGGGTGGGGGAGCATAGCTGGTTGGAAGGGGGTGGGGAGCATAGCTTGTTGGAAGGGGGTGGGGGGCATAGCTGGTAGCAATTGCTAGACAGATAGTGGGTGTGGCTTGGTAAGATCTTGTGACAAAGTTTATGGTTCAACGCTACACCATAATGTGTCTGCTGTGTTGGTCACACATCTGGCAGTCTATACCGCTGGGCAGACCTGCCTGTGTGCAAGTGCTGTGCAAGGTGTAATGGGCAGACCTGCCTGTGTGCAAGGTGTAATGGGCAGACCTGCCTGTGTGCAAGGTGTAATGGGCAATTGAGGTAACTGCTGCCTTGGTCATTGTGTGTTGGTTCTATCTTGATAGACTGGGACTATGGCAGAAGTGTCCTTTGAAGCCAGCGGTGGCTTTCTCAAGTCTCCAGGCCATAAGAGCGGCTCCGTCAAGCAGTCCCCAGACCACAAGCTTCCAACCCTGAGGTCACCTGAGCACACTTCCACTCCCATAAAGAGTGGCAGTGACAAGGATAGGAGTCCCTCCATTGATGTGAGCAGAAATGAACCTCCAAAACAGAGTAAGTGAGGTCGCCCTTGCATCCATGTGTGGGCATCTGTTTCAGCTGTTTGCCTATAGTTAACGTGTGGTGGTGTGGGTATAGCGTGTATATATGTGCATGTGTGTTGGTGTGATGTGGGCATATGTGTGTGTGCATGTGCTGGTGTGTGGGCATGTGTGTTGGTGTGATGTGGGCATATGTGTGTGTGCATGTGCTGGTGTGTGGGCATGTGCTGGTGTGTGGGCATGTGCTGGTGTGGGCATGTGCTGGTGTGGGCATGTGCTGGTGTGTGCATGTGCTGGTGTGTGGGCATGGGTACATTATAGAAGTGAGCAGCAGGATGTTGCTATTGAATAAGGCGTAGCTGTGAGCTCTCATGTACATATGTCATTGTACAAGAAGCTATGTGCATTGTTCAGCTGAGGTGGCTGCCAAGTCAGTGTCCTTGTTCTAATTATGCATCCCAGCAAAAATATTGAGCGTGCCCTATATATAGTGATGTTCAAAACATCTGGCCTACAGTCTTTGCTGGTTAGCATACAGTGTAGCATTAGATGGGAGCAAAGTTGAAAAGAGGCTTTAGAGAGCTTATGCTGAGGTGCTGCTGCTGCTGGGATGGTAGTGTGTGTTTGTGCATGTGGTGTTCATGTACATGTGGTGTTTGTGTACATGTGGTGTGTGTGTGTATATGTGGTATATGTGTTGTGTGTGTAGTGTGCAGTTATAATTTCCCCTTGGGCCTAATTATACTGCCATATACTCCTTTACCTTTCTCTTCTCCCCAGAATCATCCCCCTCCTCCTTGGCAGGACCTTCCAAGCCCAAGGACCTGCCTACCCCTGTCAGATCTCCTCCTGAGCTGTCAAGGAGCCCCCCTCAGCAGGGGATGATGACCGGCTCACCCTCCAAGCCCAAGGACATAGAAATCGTGGTAGCTGTAAGCAATGGCCAGGTGGTCCAGTCACCTGCTCACGTGGCAACCAACCAGGCGACAGGTGGAATGTCCCTCGATCCCAGCACCATGTTGGGTAAGATAGTGCGTGGTATGCAGGCAAAAGAGAGGAGGCATTTGGCCAGGGAAAGGGGCGGCCCCATACAACACACACGTATTGTGGCCTAGCGCCCATTTGTTGGCTCAAGGTCAATTAAGATGTGTGTATGTGATGTTTTCTGTATGTTCACACTCTTTACACAGACAAAGAACTTCTTGCCAGTGCATCAGCATTCACAAAGACTGCTTACTCTGCAAAGAAGGAAAGGCCAGTGAATAGGCTTGGGGTTTAAGGAATTACGAATGTGTAGCTTATTAATTTTTGACATTTTGGAGTATTAAGGGAGATCCTCTTGATGTTGAAAGCGTTAGACAGTCAGGTTGATGTAACCATGTTTCCAAACACTTGTTTGCTGACACAGTGACATGTACACATGTACATAGGCTTTTGTGGTGACTGGTCCAGGACTGGAACCACATAGCATAGTGGTGACTGGTCCAGGACTGGAACCACATAGCATAGTGGACTTAGAATTAGAATTGGATCCCAAACCCAGGCTGAATCAACGATCTTAACTACGTTTCCCTCCTCACCTTCCCATCCTTTAGGTCAGGCTCTGTATCCAGTTCTTCATCAGAGTCCTCTCAGAACTCAGCTAGCTCGGATGAAGGGGATGTCCCTCAACATGGTGGCGAACCAATTGCCTTTGGGAATCCTTTGGCATTTGATGTCAGTGGTGTAAGTAGTTGTGTGTGTGTGTGTGTGTGTGTGTGTGTGTGTGTGTGTGTGTGTGTGTGTGTGTGTGTGTGTGTGTGATTGTGCATCAGTAAGGTGTGGTGGAAGTACATCAGTAAGGTGTGGTGATTGTGCATCAGTAAGGTGTGGTGATTGTGCATCAGTAAGGTGTGGTGATTGTGCATCAGTAAGGTGTGGTGATTGTACATCAGTAAGGTGTGGTGATTGTGCATCAATAAGGTGTGCTTATACATCTGTTCACTCGCATGTGCAAGTAAATGGTATGCCATGCTATGTTTCGCTGTTCCATGACAGCCATTTTATTTATTTATAATGCAGGATTTTAATGAGAGCACCAAAGAGCTTGACACCATCATAGCTTCCTCGTTGAAGCAGCTGGAGAGCGCCAGAGCGTTCTATGAGCAGATGCAGGCGCGTGTGAAGAGGGACAATTCATGAGAGAGTGACAGCTGTCAGCTATCAGCTGTTTCTTTCCGCCTCTCTCTTTCCCTTTGTTGTGTCTTTCAGCTGTGGTGCACTGTAGTGGTATATGTGTATATTTTTTGAACCCTTTTACCTATCTTTTCTTTTCCTTCTTTTTTTTTTTTTTTTTTTTAACACTTAACTGATTGGTGCATTTGTATGGATGCTTTGTGGTCTATGTGTGAGTTAACATAAACAGTTCATTAGCTTTGAAGTTTTTGATGGGATGTAAAGAGATTGGTCACTACTATGCAAGGGCGAGAGCTCAATCATCAAGAGTTATTATTGCACCAATTTATCAACTATTAAGTGCTAACTTTTTCAAAGCAGGAGCAAATGTGCCTATTGTCTGCTTCCATTGCTCCCTAAGTTGTGTGACTCTTTTAGGCTTTGTGAAAATCAACCCATCTACCGTATTTGAACAAGCAGCTGGCCCTAAGCCATGAATGTGTTTGTGAAGCTGAACACAGCAGTGGTGCCAGCAAATGAATATCAGCTAATTAGGAGGAACACAGTAAATATCTATATGTTATGCCTTCACATTCTGTCACCCTCTGGTTAATGTCTCCTACAGCATCAGGGAGATACTGCTGGGTGGGTACGTCAGAATACATGGGTACATGAGTAGTCAAAGAAGAACTGTCGGCTGCAGAGGCATGGGTGTAAGGAATATAAACCTAAACAGTTTTGCAACTTCCAAACCATCTGTCCTGCAGCCCCAGATGACTGGCATTCAGCACTGCTGAATGCCAGTCATCTGGTCCCCAGAGTACACTGTAGACTGCTGTTTTGTTTTCCAAGGTATGGTCAGCGTACGTACAAGCCAAACCCGCAATAGTATTAATCTAGTCTAATAATCTATATGTCTGTTATTAATATAATTTATAAAATGACACAAATGCTACACTACGAATTCATCGCCTGGACCACCATTTAATATAGCCAGCACACCTTGCTAACATAGCTCTAGCATTTGCCCTCACCAGAGTTATGCTAAGTCTCCCATAGAGTCGTGTGATAGCCTGAGATTTGGGACAACGCAGCTGAGAAGCTAAACGTCGTGATCCGAGTCGGGATAGTGTTTGCTTGGCTTCCGATCTCCAGCACCCATAACGTTCTACAGCACGGGGGATACAAACCCAACCTAACTCATTGCACTTGGGGTCATTTGCAATGTATAATTTTATAAACGGTTATAATATATTGTTGCATTTGCTGTGTATACATGTACATGTACTATGATTGGATTAATCATTCTGGCCCCTCCTCCGCAACAGCCGGCGGGAAGTAAAAAACAAGCAAACTATGGAGTACATACAAACGTTCCTTTCCGATACTAGACGTAGCTGCAGCACACAGTCTGGAACACCAGCCATAGCTACCACGGAGGAGTGCTTCATGGGAATCGATGAAGCTGGCAGAGGCCCCGTATTGGGTAAGGTGCGCTTTAGAAAGAATATGCTTACCGAATTTTGCTTTAGGACCAATGGTGTACGCAACCTGCTTTGGTCCGCTGTCAAGAAAAAGTGAAGTAGAGCGTATGGGTTTCGCAGGCGAGTTTATGTGAAAGTGGGTGCCACCGAATTGATTTTTTTTTTTTTAGTGCTGTATATTTATAATGTATTATAATATGTATATACACAGCTATAAATGTTACAAAACACCCAACACACGCACACAACACAAACACAATTACCACACACCACGCACAAAGCACCACACATCCACACAACACACACCATGCACACAAACACATACCCAACACACACACAACACAACCACACACGCACACATAACACATACCCAACACACACAAACACACATTTGATTATGCATTGTGGTTTATAGGTGCATGTACTCTTATCTAGACTCAAAACAGTTGACGGAGAAGCAGAGGGATGTGCTGTTTGAAGGCATTTGCTCATCTTCAGATTTACTTGGATGGAAGGCGGAAATCCTTTCCCCCAACGATATCTCGAATGGCATGTTACAGAGGTGCGTGCGGTGTGTGGACTTATATGGAGGAATGAGTGCCGAGTGTTCTTACCAGTGCTTCATATGTGTGTTGACTGTGCATAGGACAAAGTACAGTTTGAATGCTCTGTCTCACGATACTGCCAAAAAGCTTATAAGAAAGGTCCTGGATGATGGTGTGCTCTTATCAGAGGTACATGCATGCCACATTAATTAACTGCATTAATACTCAGGTTTCCTGTGTGGCCTCACAGCCATATTATGTGGCTTGCCTGCGTTCACAATACTAGATATTGTGGCTCCAAATGATGCCACATAGCAATACCCTCCTGATGCCACGTAGCAATACCCTCATGATGCCATGTAGCAATACCCTCCTGATGCCACGTAGCAATACCCTCCTGATGCCATGTAGCAATACCCTCCTGATGCCACGTAGCAATACCCTCCTGATGCCACATAGCAATACTCTCCTGATGCCACGTAGCAATACCCTCCTGATGCCACGTAGCAATACCCTCCTGATGCCACGTAGCAATACCCTCATGATGCCATGTAGCAATACCCTCCTGATGCCACGTAGCAATACCCTCCTGATGCCATGTAGCAATACCCTCCTGATGCCACGTAGCAATACCCTCCTGATGCCACGTAGCAATACCCTCCTGATGCCACGTAGCAATACCCTCCTGATGCCATGTAGCAATACCCT
Source organism: Spongilla lacustris (assembly GCA_949361645.1). Taxonomy (NCBI): domain Eukaryota; kingdom Metazoa; phylum Porifera; class Demospongiae; order Spongillida; family Spongillidae; genus Spongilla; species Spongilla lacustris. The sequence continues at coordinate 7,888,687 of OX442427.1, forward strand.
CCTGATGCCATGTAGCAATACCCTCCTGATGCCACGTAGCAATACCCTCCTGATGCCACGTAGCAATACCCTCCTGATGCCACGTAGCAATACCCTCCTGATGCCACGTAGCAATACCCTCCTGATGCCACGTAGCAATACCCTCCTGATACCATGTAGCAATACCCTCCTGATGCCACGTAGCAATACCCTCCTGATGCCACGTAGCAATACCCTCCTGATGCCACGTAGCAATACCCTCCTGATGCCACGTAGCAATACCCTCCTGATGCCACGTAGCAATACCCTCCTGATGCCACGTAGCAATACCCTCCTGATGCCATGTAGCAATACCCTCCTGATGCCATGTAGCAATACCCTCCTGATGCCACGTAGCAATACCCTCCTGATGCCATATAGCGATACCCTCCTGATGCCACGTAGCAATACCCTCCTGATGCCATGTAGCAATACCCTCCTGATGCCCTTCCTTTTTTTCAGTTGTTGGGTGCATTTGTTTTGCACAGGGGAATTCAGTCTTCTGAGGTTGATGTCAGCACACCACAGTAGCAGTGGTGTGGTGATTTCAATGAACCAATGAAATACATGTAACTTGTTCCTGTGTTAGAACTTATACATGGTAGTGAATATTTGTGGCATCGAAAAAGCAAGCATTCATGCACATGGTCATTTGGCATCCCCGTTAGAAGTAATGCATGTAAATACTTGTGGACTGTAGTGATATGAGTTGTGTTCATATCGTTCAGAGCAACAACAACAAAAAAAATGATGCAGCCATTGGAAACACGCACGGACTGAATGCAGACATATCATCACCATAGGCTTCCACCCCATATGCAGTCAGACATATTTCATTACACATTCATGTACTACTGTAGCCACATTTATTTTTAACAGTCAATGAATCTTATTCTCGCGCTCTGTTTACTTTCAATGAATTTTATTTAATCAAGTTAAAGCTTTATTAATGACAATAGTACAACCAACCCTTAAAATGCCTTTTTTCCCCCCCTTCTTGCTATGGCAGCATAAGTTGTACATGTAATGAATTGTGGTTATGCACAGGTCTACGTGGACACAGTAGGTGACCCTGTCAAGTACCAGACACTCCTCCAAGACATGTTTCCACATGTAAAAGTGACAGTCAGCAAGAAGGCTGATAGCCTCTTTCCAATCGTCAGTGCTGCAAGCATCTGTGCGAAGGTGAGAGGGAGGGGGGGGTTGCCTTTTGTCAGGGCTGATGTGTACACTTTCTTCTTATCTTCTGTGTTTTAAGGTGATTAGGGATGCCACAATAAGGGGGTGGCAGTTTGTTGAGAAAGACCTGGAGATTAGTTCTGACTTTGGGTCTGGGTACCCTGGAGGTGAGGTGATAGCACTTTTGTGTGCACGTGTGTGTGTGTGCGTGTGTGTGTGTGTGTGTGTGTGTGTGTGTGTGTGTGTGTGTGTGTGTGTGTGTGTGTGTGTGTGTGGTGTGTTCTAGTCTTACCAACTAACCACAGATACACATGTATGGCTTTGTGGTTAAAAACAGCCAGTTGTGTACATTTAAAGATCGAGTGCGCGTGTAAATACAGCGCAATGCGTCATTCGTTGACGCACGCGCAGCGCCGGAGGATTCTTTGTTGAGGGTATAAAAGGAGCTTGCCTGGAAAAAGGTTTTTCCCCGTATCACGTGATACACAGCTAGTCCCCTTTGGGTGTGCGACGAGAGAGCCTCAGGGGGGTCTTCGATAAACTCATAACATTGCATTAGGGACACATAACATTGTAAGGGGTAGGGTTACATGTATATGTCCTCAAAGGATATGGAGGACCGTCGGATTACCGTATACCTTCGCAGGCTTGGCTTCGCGTTGGAACTATGTTACTCCGGTATACGTACGCTCCGTAGCAATGATGAATGATCTCGTAGCAGCCCAGGGCTATGAGCTGTCTTTATGGTAAGTTTAAGCGTACGTACCGCTAGTAAAAAATAAAAATAATAAGTCACGCGACCATTGACAAAGCCACGGCAATAATGTTTACATAATACCAGTACGTCAAAATGCTGTTCAAAGGTTGTTGTTTGCCACTAAGATGAAGTGCCATATTACATTTCAAGGACATACATGTAGAGACTGACATTACTCATGCCAGGTAATGATAGCACATACCAGTACTCTAGTAGTGCAACTAGGCTACCATAAATGCTTATTAGTAGATGTGGCAATATATCAGAGGAGAAAATGAATGGTGGTCCTCAACGTGCACCTTGTTTATGTGGACCATGCATAGTGTCGTAGCCACCTGATTTCCTGCACACACACACACACACACACACACACACACACACACACACACACACACACACACACACACACACACACACACACACACACACACACACACACACACACACACACACACACACACACACACAATTAACGCACACACACAAACACACCATATACATGTATTAGCAAGATTGGCATATATGTAGTCAGTCTTTTGTAATGTAGCAGTTCTGAAAAGAACTGTTTTTTTATTACTGTGTACTATGGTCCACAGGGGTGTGGACCATAGTACACAGGGGTGTGGACCATAGTACACAGGGGTGTGGACCATAGTACACAGGGGTGTGGACCATAGTACACAGGGGTGTGGACCATAGTACACAGGGGTGTGGACCATAGTACACAGGGGTGTGGACCATAGTACACAGGGGTGTGGACCATAGTACACAGGGGTGTGGACCATAGTACACAGGGGTGTGGACCATAGTACACAGGGGCGTGGACCATAGTACACAGGGGTGTGGACCATAGTACACAGGGGCGTGGACCATAGTACACAGGGGTGTGGACCATAGTACACAGGGGTGTGGACCATAGTACACAGGGGTGTGGACCATAGTACACAGGGGTGTGGACCATAGTACACAGGGGTGTGGACCATAGTACACAGGGGTGTGGACCATAGTACACAGGGGTGTGGACCATAGTACACAGGGCTGGGGTGGAGGAGGGGGATTGGTCGACCCCCATATGCCCTCTCCAAGGCCTGGGTGGACTTCTCCTCTCCCCTCACCCTCTCCTCCTCCATAGTACACAGGGGTGTGGACCATAGTACACAGGGGTGTGGACCACAGTACACAGGGGTGTGGACCGTAGTACACAGGTGTGTGTGTGGCATAAGTACACAGGGGTGTGGACCATAGTACACAGGGGTGTGCATGGACCGTAGTATACAGGGGTGTGTGTGGCATAAGTAGTAGATAAGGGGAACAGTAGGGGTAGTGATAGGTAAGGGGAGGAGTAGGTGTAGGGAAGAGTAGGACTATTACACCAACTCCCCCTACTGTTCCCCTACCTACCACTAGGGGAGGAGTAGGGATAATAGTAGGCTAGGTGAAGAATAGGGGTAGTGGTAGGTAAGGGGAGGAGTAGGGGTAGTAGTAAGTACTAGTAAGGGGAGGAGTAGGGGTAAGGGGAGAAGTAGGAGTAGGGGTAAGGGGAGAAGTAGGAGTAGTGGTTGTAAGGGGAGGAGATACTGCTTTGACCATATATACGTACCACAGTTGTCCAGTGGTGTAATGCTGGTACCAGGTGCGTCACAGTAAGTTGCGCGATCAAGTATGGCATTCAAGAAGATGGAGCGGACCGTGTGGCAAGAGTAGCCTCTTTTTGGTATCGGTAACAAGCTTCCCTTTCCTTTGCTCTGAGGCAAAAGTGGCTTCAAGAGTCAGTCTCTGACAGTCTGCCTGACCGTCGCCATTCTCAATCATAAACACGTGTTATTCGATTTTAATAGTCGTGAAAATTAGTTATTGCTGCCAGGATGTAAGAGTTTACAGCAGTACGTTACGTAGTAAGGGTAATATGAAAGAGTTTGAGAGGTTTATAGACACCCCAAGTTTCACAAGGCTAGACAGACGCCATTTTTAGTCCATTAATTTGGCCGCATGGCCGGCTGACCGTTTTCCAGGCAAGCGCTTTTTATACGCGCACTCGATCTTTAAGAAAAGGGTTACTGTATAAACACCTTAAATAATTCCAGCTGCACAGGCTTGCAGCAGCTGTCATTTATACTGCCACAGTGGCACTTAGCTCCAATATAAGGAATACACTGTCTAGTACCGCAGTACCTACGAACACTGTCTAGTACCGCAGTACCTACGAACACTGTCTAGTACCACAGTACCTACGAACACAATTCGTTTTTGCAGTAACTACTACTACAGGAATTTTGTCTGTGGAAACCTCAGTCCTCTTGTGTGTTTCCAATGGCTGCATCTTTCTTTTTCTTTTCTTTTTTTAGTGTGTGATACTCAGTTATGATCTGAGGTGGTGTCAAAGTTGATTACCACATCTGTACCTGCTGGAGATCTGATAACACAGTGTACAATATGGGAATAATGCTACACAACCAATTTCTAAAATCCTGTGTCTTAAAAATTTCTTTTACAGAATTCATAAATGATAAAGTACTGTGCAGGGCTGTTTTAATTATGTAATAGAAACTTAGGGCAGTACATATCCTGGTGCAGAAATTGGTTGTGTAATATCCTATGTGTTATAGGTAAATGAATTTGTATGCCTCTTCCTTTTTAGACCCTGCCACCAAAAGATGGCTTCAAGAAAGCCTGGATCCGTTGTTTGGCTATCCTTCCCTTGTGCGGTTCAGCTGGGCTACATGCTCTGCTATCCTCGACAACAAGGCATTTAGTGTGAAGTGGTAAGTCTTCTGTCACTTGAAATAAGTTTTTATTCAATACATCATTCAGGCCTGATGATGAAGAAGCTGTTGCCACAGGGTGTGTAAAAATCAGCCAGTACTTTAAACAAAGTACAACGGACTCAAACAGGAGGAGGCATCGTTTTTTTGAAGAAAGAGGACTGTGTACAGTACCTGACTTTTAATCTTTTGCTTAGGCTTAAGTGTTTGTGCGTAAAGCATGCGTGGCGTGGCTTGCTCGTGTTTTGCACATGGGGTGGCGTGTTGGCGCGTGACGTCATGTGTTTTGACAGAAAACATTGAACCCCATCTTTATATAATTTGACTGGTTCGTGTTGTAGCGTCAGTCTGTCGCGAAGGAAACTAACTGTAAGTTAGGGTATAAGTACGTATGCTTTCTTGAGTAGAAGATGGATTACACTTTAGCTGAGTACAAGTAAAGTATTGTTTCTTTTCAGTTCACCATGGCAAATTTACAGTCCTTGAAGAACGCAGCAAGAATTCCTCTCAGTGCGCTGCTAATTGTAATACTTTTCCCCGTACTGGTGATAGAGCATTTCGTAGGAGCATTGACGATGGTAGCTAGTTTATTCACCTTGTTGCAGTGTGAAGACAGAGCGAAAGCGCTGAAGTTCATCACATCCTACCAAACTGCCGCATTGCTGAAGGAAAAATTTCCAAACAGCATTGCTGTTCGATCATAGCCACTTTCACTTCACCTTTCTGTACAACTCAAACCTTCCGCTGCTCATTGTATATGTACCGCTGTGCTGAACTGGTTGTATTTGTCATATTTTCATTGTTGTGATGTATGTACATGTACGTGTAAGTTGATGTATAAACACGTGTTCCTAGAGGTTACGCTACATGTTCTCCCGCTCGAGAGATGGCTTTGTTGAGCGACACTATCAATCATGTCAACTGGCGTTTAGTGCAGCCGTGAGGGCTAATTTGGCTATGGTGTGATAGTACACTTGTAGTCCTGAGCACGTACGCTATACGCGCCTCAACTGAGGCTGTAGCGTTACAAGACGATTTCAATTACCTTGCTACATGTAGTAACTTTTTTTGTTTTTTGAGCTCAGAACTAACAATACACTGTCATGTCAGTGATAATACAGGCAGGCGATAACTAAGTTGATTGTGCTCCTCTGATGCACATGATTGAGGATTACAGGAGGTAGAAGGAAAGATGGCCACGACAGACAGCAGGGCAGCGATGTGCTTGTATGCAACTGTGGCCTCCCTTCCTTAGCCTCCAAGTGGCAGGTATGATAAGTGGGGTGAAGGAGATGTTCAACTTCAAGGGTCCTTCGCTCATAGGCTCATTTCTTTGAGGCCTCATGGGAACGGTAGCACACAGAAAGTTGAGGTCGTCTGGTTAGGTTGAAAACCTTTACATCAAAGGATGCCCACTCAAAATGACTCCCACAGAATCCATCAGCTGCAACATCAAGTCGAGCACCATCCTGGAAGTTGGCTGAGGTAGTGGTGGGGACCTCATCTATGATGGGCTGTAGATGAGGTTTCACTGGCAGGAAGATAGGCAGTCTAATAAATTCTCATTGTGCCCGATGGAAGGGAAGCCACCTTTTGGACATGACAATGTAGACAATAAAAGACCAAATGAATGTAATTATGTAATATGTAAGCTACATGTATGGGTGTGCACATACACTGGATGCTGTACTGAAATGAGGAAATCAAAATAATGGAACTCTGCACAGATGTGATAAGTGTGTGTGTGTGTGTGTGTGTGTGTGTGTGTGTGTGAGTGTGTGTGTGTGCTGTGCGTGTGATGCATGTGAGTGTGTGTGTGCACTGTGTGTGTGATGCATGTGTGAGTGTGTGCTATGTGTGTGATGCATGTGTGAGTGTGTGTGCTGTGTGTGTGATGCATGTGTGAGTGTGTGTGCTGTGTGTGATGCATGTGTGAGTGTGTGTGCTGTGTGTGTGATGCATGTGTGAGTGTGTGTGCTGTGTGTGTGATGCATGTGTGAGTGTGTGTGCTGTGTGTGATGCATGTGTGAGTGTGTGTGCGCTGTGTGTGTGATGCATGTGTGAGTGTGTGTGTGCTGTGTGTGTGATGCATGTGTGAGTGTGTGCTGTGTGTGTGATACATGTGTGAGTGTGTGTGTGCTGTGTGTGATGCATGTGTGAGTGTGTGCTGTGTGTGTGATGCATATGTGTGAGTGTGTGCATGAGTCTCCAATGTACATGCACAACACATTTACACTCGGTGGCACATACTTAAACACACATTCTCCATAAGTGTGGTTTGCAGAGTCAAAGATGGAAGTTTCCTCTCCCTTCTCACCCAGAAACAAAACCAGAAAAACAGAAAATCACATGTATGTGGGTCACTTTGTAGCAAAACATTTAAGGATAAAGCGTTGAACTTAACCCTGCCAATCCATCAACAATAAGTAGTACATGTAAACCAACTGCACATTGCATAGCTGACTTTATCAGGGTGGCTGGGCAAAGAGAGAGCTAAATTCAAGGACAACAATAAATAAGGTTTCAGCATGTGCATGTATATCAAAGTAGCAACCTCACCAACCAACTTATCTGCAAAGGCAGTAAGGGATAAACCGATGTCCCCCCCCCCCCCCCCCCCCCCCCCCCCCCGCCCCCCCCCCACAACATACACAATACAAGGATACAAGGTACTAATACATACGCACTGATCTCTGCAAGTAGGATGGCTAGGAAAGAAACAATGAGCCTGAAACCTAGGCACACCTGGAATTTTGTCAAGTGACGATGCATTATTGTACACAGTGGCACGTTTATGAGAAGCACATGCACTTTCTACCACTATTACATAGATCTCTCACTGCCTGACAACCAAACCACACACCCTATACACATATCTCATTGTCTAAAAACAAATAAATTATACATGCAATGTGAGAGGTTTAACTCTGATATCCGCCACTACTGACATGTTCTATATGAGGACCAATCAAGGCAGATGAAGGTTTGATCCCCATTCCATATTATTTGCAGACTGTCTTTGTATGGGGAGAATGTTGAATGCACTAAGGCATTGTTTTGCATAGGTTTCGTTGCCTTCACAAGCAAGTAAAGGCCCCTCCCCCTCACTAAATAGTCCCCCATTCTTTTATCCTTCCAACAGGTCCCCCCTTGTGGGAGGACCACCCAAACAGGACAAGCTACCGCATTTTTGCTCATTCTGACACAGGGACGATGGCATCCACTCAGCCACAGCACTGCACGACATAAAATTGCCTGTAACAGAAGGATGTAATCTCTGTCCTCCTTTCTGGACTGCCAGATACAATTGCATTCCAGACAAACTGCAAAAGAAGATCAATGCTTGAATTGAAATGTATAGCCGGCTATGTTAAAATTAAAAAACTCAGTGCCGGTCTTGCTCCTCTTGCCCTATGTCCATTCACCAAAATGTGAGTACATGCATGTTCCTGTGTCCAGTATCTGAAGTATTAATTCTTCTATGACAAAGTTGCATACCAGCAGCAAGCTGCATGGTACAGGGGACACTAAGTGTATAAGTAAATTCTCTATGAGAAAGTTTGAGGTATATAGGATTTGAAGGCATGGCAACAGTGGTGTAAAAACCCAGGAAACAAGGGTGAAATCAGAAAAATGAAATAGTCCTATGCAGAGATAATATATATTATCTCTGTCCTATGCTAACACAATAATAGTGCTAAATATGGGACTATTTCATTTTTCTTCATGATTTCACCCTTGTTTCCTGGCTTTTTACACTTCAAATCGTATATACCTCAAACTTTCTCATAGAGAATGGCTCTGACTGGGCCAAACTAAGCCTTCCGAATAGTTGGTTGTTTTCAGATGCTCTGGGTGTCTTTGATGTATGTGGCTGCTTTACAGAGAGTACAGCCATTGATACCCCCCAATCCTATTGGCACAGCCATTGATACCCCCCCAGTCCTCCTGGCACAGCCATTGATACCCCCCAGTCCTCCTGGCACAGCCATTGATACCCCCCAGTCCTCCTGGCAGCAAGCACAGCTAAGTCCGAGTAGAGGTGGCCTGGGACTTCGCCAACTTTCTCCACACTCCACTACTGTGTACTTATCTTTAATACGTCTTTAATACGTTCCTCAGGCTTATGTAACACATCTACAAGATGCAGTCAGCCGTTACAATAATCTTTGTTCTTGGACCAGCTGCTCTTGATGTGGATTCTTTTTTGAAAACTGTGTGCTCTCGGAGGACGCTATAGGGCAGAATAGAGGACTGTCAGTTCAGTGAGCTGTGTGATATGTTTCCCCAGCAGACAAGCCATGCCTGCTCTCCATTTCATCCATCCATGCCTCTGCCTGGTTATCAGTTGTAACATCTGTGGGACTCAACCTATCCCTTGACCCATCAGAATTCCACACTGCCATCAAGTGGTGGCTTGGAATCGCAGCTGTCCATACTGCCCATCACATGCCCTGGACCTATGTGCTTACCTGTAAGTATGGGGGTGATGTTGTCAACTGGCATAACCGATTGAGAGACATCCTATTGGAGTCATGTCATTGTGCATGCCTAAGTACAGGAGTATGGGTATTATTTTTTTGGTGAGGTATTTCGCTTGTCGTTTGGCTCTCTTTTTCTGATGTGAAGGCATTTTGAATTTTACCAGCAAAAACAATGATCGAAGCACTAGAATAAAATCATACTTGTAATGATGACTATTTTAAACGTGTACTGACTACATGTAGTGCCCAGATCACGTTACATTGCATCCCACTTTAGCCGCGGCTCTATGCATAGATAACATAGTATTGTAATACTTCGCTTAAAGCGAAATATGACATGTTCTTTTTTTTTTTTTTTTAAATGAACTGATTTAATTGTAATATTGTAATAGATACATACGTGTAATAAACATTTTAACTGTAAGAAAGAGGAATGATTTAAAAGTGTTCATATGGACAGAGGTATGTTCTAAATTGTATATGTTACCGGTAGTTGCTAACACAACTATCGATATATACAATGTAGCCTCGACCATTGTAATTCTCAAGTTATCTGTGCAATTTTCATAAAAGTGATTGATCAGGAACACGGTGGGACTGGGTACAAGATTGAGCAAGAGGAACACTCACGGTTTTTGTGACATAAATAAATAAATAAACACACGAAACTGCTCATTTTAGACTTTTGTTTTGTACAATAAAGACAAAAACTAAGCGATCCGATCGTCAGAAGTCTAGATAGAAACAGGTCGCGTTTTTAAAGACTTCATAATCGGGCCACCGATACGAAAACGTCATCATTCTCATGCTACACTCTCACACGTGCGCATGCGCAGCTTCCGCGACGCGGAGCAAGGAATTATATAACCGTAAGCGTATTTTTGTTTTAGACGCTTTGGTTATTATTTTCACCAGGAGCGTTACGCTGAAAGCTACGATAAACGTTAAACGAGATCCGAAAGCAAAGTTTACAAAAAAGGAAGGAAGAAAGTGAAAGAACGAGTGGTGGAGGCGAAAAATGGACGTTTTGCCAAGGCTGCCTTCTGACATCATCCGAGCGGCCTTTCCGGACGAGCCGCAACCCGAATGGCTGAGGCGACTGTCCCGCAGACATGGTTCCCTAGAGAAAGGGGAAAGGACAGCTATTGCAACGGCAATGCGTTTCTTGAAAGAGGCCGACCCTCGTTACTACAACAGCGTAGTAGAAAGGCATACCAGAAGCTTCAGAGCTAAGCCCGAGGCAGTGGACACCGTACCAAAAGGCGGTTTTCTGGCAGACGATGGTACAGTGTATGTGAACAAGCGTGTAAAGATGGATGCAAAAATAGCTCAACGGATGATTGAAACAACGGAAGCAAAGATAATTGAACTAGAGGCGAAAGAAAAGGAACGATTAGAGCGCCTGAAGAAGGCAATCCGCTCGGGGGACGTCATTTTCACAGAGGGCAAAATTCGTTATGTCGAAAAGGAAGCTGCGCATGCGCAAACGGAGGTTAGTAACCGCTGCACCTTATCTGAATTAAAACGTTTCTTTCCGAAGGTGCCATGGAGAGTAGGGCAGGCCACATCTCTGCCGTCGAAGTCGAGCGCTTCGCGGCTACCATCTATTGTGAAGCCCCGAGGCGGTACTGCCGACCCACAGGCAGCGGTGCCCAAGCCGGCTCCCAAACCTCAAAAGAACGTTGTTGGCCCCAGTTCTGGTGTGGCGTCGCTTGACCCAGTCCAACGAGCCAAGCTAAAAGACATGCTGGACCAGGAAGAGGAAGCTTTGAGAAAGATGATTGAACTCGAACTGCAACTAGCAAGGAAGGCCGAATTGTGAGTTTTGCTGGTTAATTTTAAATTAGTTGTACAGTGGAACCTTCTAAAGCGGTCATCTTCGGGCCAAAATAAAAAGACCAGGGTTGCTTGCCTAACTTAGAACCGTTTGTACAGCAGCCACATACTCATGACTTTAGTTATTTGGCCAGTACAGGTCACAGGTGGGTGGCCAACTAGGTGTCCATTAATGCAGGTTCCACTGTGTATGGTATACAATTGCTAATTAACATGCTTTGCTATTTGTGCAACCTGATTGGTCTATCTAAACGCGGTAGGAACCTTGACAAAAGGCTTGGAAGTGCCACAAGCACTTCCTGGCACTTAAAATCTTCCCTTCTGGCACTATAAATGTTCAGCTAGCTATGGTGTTTGTGTAGATGGTATATAGGTAGGATTTGAAGCTCATTGCATGTATGTGAAAGCATTTCAGTTGACAAAATGTTACTGCCAGAAACAAGTGCTCCAAGCTGTGCCCTACCACACTACTTGGTACCATATCGATTTTGTTCTATCAACAGCAGCTACTTTCTCTGCATTTAGCATACCCAGTCCACTAAGATAGCATGTACTCAATATACACTGATACACTTCTTTTTATAAATGTTTGCATCATATATGCTAATATAACAAAGTGTTTGTTTATTGGATGCTAGGTACGTGGTGCTATTGTCTAAATTAGCTAAACAATTGGGACCCCTATGATTTAGAGTCCCTCTGGTCTTACTATCTCCTTCTACCATTCATGACACTACAGCCTGGGGCCCTTGGAATTCTAAATCAACTAGATCCTGTGACCAATCTCAGTGTCAAATCTTTATATATCGCGATGTTATACCTAGTACCCCTCATCACAATACCCTCCGTGACATTATTCCCACTACCCCTCATCACAATGCCCTCCATGGCCCACTACCCCTCATCACAATACCTCCATGACACCCTTCCTCATTTACTCAGGAAAGCTAATCAGGTTAAAGAGCGCTCAGCTCGCCACACTGCAATGCTTAAAGCGGAGCTGGAGGTTGAGAAGGAGCGCAACCTGACAGAAAGGAGGCGAAGAGTTGCTCTAAAGGCCCTAGTAACGGAATGTGAGGTGAGGGCACATTGCATGTACTGGTATGAACTTCAGGGGAATATTAGTCTATTGGCAACAGTTATTAACAGTGGCTATGGTTTGTAAAGTATACAAGTGATGTATTTATGGCCGATACACTTGCTCTGTGGTTCATGTGCTACACCAGACATCTGAGGCCAAGGCAGCAGGCAGGGCTATGATGTACTTCCAATATTTTTCTAGACTATGAAATAAACTGTTGTGATTTTTGACAACTTGACTTTATAATGGTTATTGTCCTCAGAGGATGGATATGGAGGGGTACAGATGGATATGGAGGGGTACAGATGGATATGGAGGGTACAGATGGATATGGAGGGGTACAGAAGGATATGGAGGGGTACAGAAGGATATGGAGGGGTACAGATGGATATGGAGGGGTACAGAAGGATATGGAGGGGTACAGAAGGATATGGAGGGGTACAGATGGATATGGAGGGGTACAGATGGATATGGAGGGGTACAGATGGATATGGAGGGGTACAGAAGGATATGGAGGGGTACAGAGGATGGATATGGAGGGATACAGAGGACGGATATGGAGGGGTACAGGGGATGGATATGGAGGGGTACAGAGGACGGATATGGAGGGGTACAGAGGATAGATATGGAGGGGTACCTAAAGGGGTAGATACATGTAACTATAATAACTATAACTCTCAAATCCAATCAGAGAACACATTCTTTTAAGACCAAGGCAATTCATGTCAAAAGCCAATCCGATACAACTCCTGTGACAGCCATCAAGCAGAGAACACATTCAACCAAATCTGAGGAAACTCCTGTCATAAGCAGCCAACAGAGAAAACATTCTCCCAAGTCTGAGGAAATTCCTGTCATAAGTAGCCAGCAGAGAACACATTCTCCCAAGTCTGAGAAAATTCCTGTCATAAGCAGCCAGCAGAGAACACATTCACCCAAGTCTGATGAGATTCCTGTCATAAGCAGCCAGCAGAGAACACATTCACCCAAGTCTGAGGAGATTCCTGTCATAAGCAGCCAGCAGAGAACACATTCTCCCAAGTCTGAGGAGATTCCTGTCATAAGCAGCCAGCAGAGAACACATTCTCCCAAGTCTGACGAAATTCCTGTCATAAGCAGCCAGCAGAGAACACATTCTCCCAAGTCTGAGGAAATTCTTGTCATAAGCAGCCAACAGAGAACACATTCTCCCAACTCTGAGGAGATTCCTGTCATAAGCAGCCAGCAGAGAACACATTCGCCCAACTCTGAGGAGATTCCTGTCATAAGCAGCCAACAGAGAACACATTCTCCCAAGTCTGTGGAGATTCCTGTCATAAGCAGCCAGCAAAAAACTATTTCTCCCAATTCAATTTCTCCCTCAACTAGCAAGCAGAGAACACATACTCCCAAGTCTGAGGAGATTCCTGTCATAAGCAGCCAGCATTCTCCCAACTCTGAGGAGATTCCTGTCATAAGCAGCCAACAGAGAACACATTCTCCCAAGTCTGATGAGATTCTTGTCATAAGCAGCCAGCAGAGAACACATTCTCCAAAGTCTGATGAGATTCCTGTCATAAGCAGCCAACAGAGAACACATTCTCCCAAGTCTGTGGAGATTCCTGTCATAAGCAGCCAGCAAAAAACTATTTCTCCCAATTCAATTTCTCCCTCAATTAGCAAGCAGAGAACACATACTCCCAAGTCTGAGGAGATTCCTGTCATAAGCAGCCAGCATTCTCCCAACTCTGTGGAGATTCCTGTCATAAGCAGCCAGCAGAGAACACATTCACCCAAGTCTGATGAGATTCCTGTCATAAGCAGCCAGCAGAGAACACATTCTCCCAAGTCTGAGGAGATTCCTGTCATAAGCAGCCAACAGAGAACACATTCGCCCAACTCTGAGGAGATTCCTGTCATAAGCAGCCAGCAAAAAACTATTTCTCCCAATTCAATTTCTCCCTCAACTAGCAAGCAGAGAACACATACTCCCAAGTCTGAGGAGATTCCTGTCATAAGCAGCCAGCATTCTCCCAACTCTGAGGAGATTCCTGTCATAAGCAGCCAGCAGAGAACACATTCACCCAAGTCTGATGAGATTCCTGTCATAAGCAGCCAGCAGAGAACACATTCTCCCAAGTCTGAGGAGATTCCTGTCATAAGCAGCCAACAGAGAACACATTCGCCCAACTCTGAGGAGATTCCTGTCATAAGCAGCCAACAGAGAACACATTCTCCCAAGTCTGTGGAGATTCCTGTCATAAGCAGCCAGCAAAAAACTATTTCTCCCAATTCAATTTCTCCCTCAACTAGCAAGCAGAGAACACATACTCCCAAGTCTGAGGAGATTCCTGTCATAAGCAGCCAGCATTCTCCCAACTCTGAGGAGATTCCTGTCATAAGCAGCCAGCAGAGAACACATTCACCCAAGTCTGATGAGATTCCTGTCATAAGCAGCCAGCAGAGAACACATTCTCCCAAGTCTGAGGAGATTCCTGTCATAAGCTGCCAACAGAGAACACATTCGCCCAACTCTGAGGAGATTCCTGTCATAAGCAGCCAACAGAGAACACATTCTCCCAAGTCTGTGGAGATTCCTGTCATAAGCAGCCAGCAAAAAACTATTTCTCCCAATTCAATTTCTCCCTCAACTAGCAAGCAGAGAACACATACTCCCAAGTCTGAGGAGATTCCTGTCATAAGCAGCCAGCATTCTCCCAACTCTGAGGAGATTCCTGTCATAAGCAGCCAACAGAGAACACATTCTCCCAAGTCTGATGAGATTTCTGTCATAAGCAGCCAGCAGAGAACACATTCTCCAAAGTCTGATGAGATTTCTGTCATAAGCAGCCAGCAGAGAACACATTCTCCAAAGTCTGATGAGATTCCTGTCATAAGCAGCCAACAGAGAACACATTCTCCCAAGTCTGTGGAGATTCCTGTCATAAGCAGCCAGCAAAAAACTATTTCTCCCAATTCAATTTCTCCCTCAACTAGCAAGCAGAGAACACATACTCCCAAGTCTGAGGAGATTCCTGTCATAAGCAGCCAGCATTCTCCCAACTCTGAGGAGATTCCTGTCATAAGCAGCCAACAGAGAACACATTCACCCAAGTCTGATGAGATTCCTGTCATAAGCAGCCAGCAGAGAACACATTCTCCCAAGTCTGTGGAGATTCCTGTCATAAGCAGCCAGCAAAAAACTATTTCTCCCAATTCAATTTCTCCCTCAACTAGCAAGCAGAGAACACATACTCCCAAGTCTGAGGAGATTCCTGTCATAAGCAGCCAGCAGAGAACACATTCTCCCAAGTCTGAGGAGATTCCTGTCATAAGCAGCCAGCAGAGAACACATTCTCCCAAGTCTGAGGAGATTCCTGTCATTAGCAGCCAACAGAGAACACATTCTCCCAAGTCTGAGGAAATTCCTGTCATAAACAGCCAGCAGAGAACACATTCTCCCAACTCTGAGGAAATTCCTGTCATAAGCAGCCAACAGAGAACACATTCTCCCAACTCTGAGGAGATTCCTGTCATAAGCAGCGAACAGAGAACACATTCTCCCAAGTCTGTGGAGATTCCTGTCATAAGCAGCCAGCAAAAAACTATTTCTCCCAATTCAATTTCTCCCTCAACTAGCAAGCAGAGAACACATACTCCCAAGTCTGATGAGATTTCTGTCATAAGCAGCCAGCAGAGAACACATTCTCCAAAGTCTGATGAGATTCCTGTCATAAGCAGCCAGCAAATACCTATTTTACCCAATTCAATTTCTCCCTCAACTAGCAAGCAGAGAACACATACTCCCAAGTCTGAGGAGATTCCTGTCATAAGCATCCAGCATTCTCCCAACTCTGAGGAGATTCCTGTCATAAGCAGCCAACAGAGAACACATTCTCCCAAGTCTGAGGAAATTCCTGTCATAAGCAGCCAGCAGAGAACACATTCTCCCAAGTCTGATGAGATTTCTGTCATAAGCAGCCAACAGAGAACACATTCACCCAAGTCTGAGGAAATTCCTGTCATAAGCAGCCAACAGAGAACACATTCACCGAAGTGTGAGGAAATTCCTGTCATAAGCAGCCAGCAGAGAACACATTCTCCCAATTCTGGGGAAATTCCTGTCATAAGCAGCCAGCAAAAAACTATTTCTCCCAATTCAATTTCTCCCTCACCTAGCAAGCAGAGAACACATTCACCCAAGTCTGAGGAAATTCCTGTCATAAGCAGCCAACAGAGAACACATTCTCCTAAGTGTGAGGAAATTCCTGTCATAAGCAGCCAGCAGGGAACACGTTCTCCCAAGTCTGAGGAGATTCCTGTCATAAGCAGCCAACAGAGAACACATTCTCCTAAGTGTGAGGAAATTCCTGTCATAAGCAGCCAGCAGAGAACACGTTCTCCCAAGTCTGAGGAGATTCCTGTCATAAGCAGCCAACAGAGAACACATTCTCCTAAGTGTGAGGAAATTTCTGTCATAAGCAGCCAGCAGGGAACACATCCTCCCAATTCTGGGGAAATTCCTGTCATAAGCAGCCAGCAGAGAATACATTCTCCCAAGTCTGAGGAGATTCCTGTCATAAGCAGCCAACAGAGAACACATTCTCCCAAGTCTGAGGAAATTTCTGTCATAAGCAGCCAACAGAGAACACATTCTCCCAAGTCTGAGGAGATTCCTGTCATAAGCAGCCAGCAGAGAACACATTCTCCCAAGTCTGATGAAATTCCTGTCATAAGCAGCCAACAGAGAACACATTCTCGCAAGTCTGATGAGATTCTTGTCATAAGCAGCCAACAGAGATCACATTCTTCCAAGTCTGAGGAAATTCCTGTCATAAGCAGCCAGCAGAGAACACATTCTCCCAATTCTGGGGATAATCCTGTCATAAGCAGCCAACACATATCACATTCTCCCAATTCTGGGGAGATTCCTGTCATAAGCAGCAAGCAGAGAACACATTCTCCCAATTCTGGGGAAATTCCTGTCATAAGTAGCCGGCAAAAAACTCCTTCTCCCAATTCAATTTCTCCCTCAACTAGCAAGCAGAGAACACATTCTCCCAAGTCTGAGGAGATTCCTGTCATAAGCAGCCAACAGAGAACACATTCACCCAAGTCTGAGGAAATTCCTGTCATAAGCAGCCAACAGAGAACACGTTCTCCCAAGTCTGAGGAGATTCCTGTCATAAGTAGCCAGCAGAGAACACATTCTCCCAAGTCTGAGGAAATTCCTGTCATAAGCAGCCAGCAGAGAACACATTCACCCAAGTCTGAGGAAATTCCTGTCATAAGCAGCCAACAGAGAACACGTTCTCCCAAGTCTGAGGAAATTCCTGTCATAAGCAGCCAGCAGAGAACACATTCTCCCAAGTCTGAGGAAATTCCTGTCAAAAGTAGCCAGCAGAGAACACATTCTCCCAAGTCTGAGGAAATTCGTGAAATTCCTGTCATAAGCAGCCAACAGAGATCACATTCACCCAAGTCTGAGGAAATTCCTGTCATAAGCAGCCAGCAGAGAACACATTCACCCAAGTCTGAGGAGATTCATGTCATAAGCAGCCAACAGAGAACACATTCTCCCAAGTCTGATGAGATTTCTGTCATAAGCAGCCAGCAGAGAACACATTCTCCCAAGTCTGATGAAATTCCTGTCATAAGCAGCCAGCAGAGAACACATTCTCCCAAGTCTGAGGAAATTCCTGTCATATGTAGCCAACAGAAAACTCTTTCTCCCAATTCAATTTCTCCCTCAACTAGCAAGCAGAGAACACATTCACCCAAGTCTGAGGAAATTCCTGTCATAAGCAGCCAACATTCTCCGAAGTCTGAGGAAATTCCTGTCATAAGCAGCCAGCAAAAAACTCTTTCTCCCTCAACTAGCAAGCAGAGAACACATTCTCCCAAGTCTGAGGAAATTTGTGAAATTCCTATCATATGCAGCCAGCAGAGATCACATTCTCCCAAGTCTGTGGAGATTCCTGTCAAAAGTAGCCAGCAGAGAACACATTCTCCCAAGTCTGAGGAAATTTGTGAAATTCCTGTCATAAGCAGCCAACAGAGAACACATTCACCCAAGTCTGAGGAGATTCCTGTCATAAGCGGCCAGCAGAGAACACATTCTCCCAAGTCTGAGGAGATTCCTGTCATAAGCAGCCAGCAGAGATCACATTCACCCAAGTCTGAGGAAATTCCTGTCATAAGCAGCCAACAGAGAACACGTTCTCCCAAGTCTGAGGAAATTCCTGTCATAAGCAGCCAGCAGAGAACACATTCACCCAAGTCTGAGGAAATTCCTGTCATAAGCAGCCAACAGAGATCACATTCTCCCAAGTCTGAGGAAATTCCCGTCATAAGCAGCCAGCAGAGAACACATTCTCCCAAGTCTGAGGAATTTTGTGAAATTCCTGTCATAAGCAGCCAACAGAGATCACATTCACCCAAGTCTGAGGAAATTCCTGTCATAAGCAGCCAGCAGAGAACACATTCTCCCAACTCTGAGGAGATTCCTGTCATAAACAGCCAGCAGAGAACACATTCTCCCAAGTCTGATGAGATTTCTGTCATAAGCAGCCAACAGAGAACACATTCTCCCAAGTCTGAGGAGATTCCTGTCATATGTAGCCAACAGAAAATTCTTTCTCCCAATTCAATTTCTCCCTCAACTAGCAAGCAGAGAACACATTCATTCAAGTCTGAGGAAATTCCTGTCATCAGCAGCCAACAGAGAACACATTCTCCCAAGCCTGAGGAGATTCCTGTCATAAGCAGCCAACAGACAACACATTCTCCCAACTCTGAGGAAATTCCTGTTATAAGCAGCCAGCAAAGAACTCTTTCTCCCAATTCAATTTCTCCCTCAACTAGCAAGCAGAGAACACATTCACCCAAGTCTGAGGAAATTCCTGTCATAAGCAGCCAACATTCTCCGAAGTCTGAGGAAATCCCTGTCATAAGCAGGCAGCAAAAAACTCTTTCTCCCTCAACTAGCAAGCAGAGAACACATTCTCCCAAGTCTGAGGAAATTCGTGAAATTCCTATCATATGCAGCCTGCAGAGATCACATTCTCCCAAGTCTGAAGAGATTCCTGTCAAAAGTAGCCAGCAGAGAATACATTCTCCCAAGTCTGAGGAAATTTGTGAAATTCCTGTCATAAGCAGCCAACAGAGAACACATTCACCCAAGTCTGAGGAGATTCCTGTCATAAGCAGCCAGCAGAGAACACATTCTCCCAAGTCTGAGGAGATTCCAGTCATAAGCAGCCAACAGAGAACACATTCTCCCAATTCTCAGGAGATTCCTGTCATAAGCAGCCAGCAGAAAACACATTCTCCCAAGTCTGAGGAGATTCCTGTCATAAGCAGCCAACAGAGAACACATTCTCCCAAGTCTGAGGAGATTCCTGTCATAAGCAGCCAACAGAGAACACATTCTCCCAATTCTCAGGAGATTCCTGTCATAAGCAGCCAGCAGAGAACACATTCACCCAAGTCTGAGGAAGTTCCTGTCATAAGCAGCCAGCAAAACTCTCTTTCTCCCAATTCAATTTCTCCCTCAACTAGCAAGCAGAGAACACATTCACCCAAGTCTGAAGAAATTCCTGTCATAAGCAGCCAACATTCCCCCAAGTCTGAGGAAATTCCTGTCATAAGCAGCCAACATTCTTCCAAGTCTGAGGAAATTCCTGTCATAAGCAGCCAGCAGAGAACACATTCTCCCAAGTCTGAGGAAATTTGTGAAAATCCTGTCATAAGCAGCCAACAGAGAACACATTCACCCAAGTCTGAGGAGATTCCTGTCATAAGCAGCCAGCAGAGAACACATTCTCCCAAGTCTGAGGAAATTCCTGTCATTAGTAGCCAGCAGAGAAAACATTCTCCCAAGTCTGAGGAAATTCCTGTCATAAGCAGCCAACAGAGAACACATTCTCCCAAGTCTGAGGAGATTCCTGTCATAAGCAGCCAACAGAGATCACATTCTCCCAAGTCTGAGGAGATTCCTGTCATAAGCAGCCAGCAGAGAACACATTCTCCCAAGTCTGAGGAAATTCCTGTCATTAGTAGCCAGCAGAGAAAACATTCTCCCAAGTCTGAGGAAATTCCTGTCATAAGCAGCCAACAGAGAACACATTCTCCCAAGTCTGAGGAGATTCCTGTCATAAGCAGCCAACAGAGATCACATTCTCCCAAGTCTGAGGAGATTCCTGTCATAAGCAGCCAGCAGAGAACACATTCACCCAAGTCTGAGGAGATTCCTGTCATAAGCAGCCAACTGAGAACACATTCTCCCAAGTTTGAGGAGATTCCTGTCATAAGCAGCCAACAGAGATCACATTCTTCCAAATCTGAGGAGATTCCTGTCATAAGCAGCCAGCAGAGAACACATTCACCCAAGTCTGAGGAAGTTCCTGTCATAAGCAGCCAGCAAAAAACTCTTTCTCCCAATTCAATTTCTCCCTCAACTAGCAAGCAGAGAACACCCAAGTCTGAGGAGATTCCTGTCATAAGCAGCCAACTGAGAACACATTCTCCCAAGTTTGAGGAGATTCCTGTCATAAGCAGCCAACAGAGATCACATTCTCCCAAGTCTGAGGAGATTCCTGTCATAAGCAGCCTGCAGAGAACACATTCTCCCAAGTCTGAGGAAATTCCTGTCATAAGTAGCCAGCAGAGAACACATTCTCCCAAGTCTGAGGAATTTTGTGAAATTCCTGTCATAAGCAGCCAACAGAGATCACATTCACCCAAGTCTGAGGAAATTCCTGTCATAAGCAGCCAGCAGAGAACACATTCTCCCAACTCTGAGGAGATTCCTGTCATAAACAGCCAGCAGAGAACACATTCTCCCAAGTCTGATGAGATTTCTGTCATAAGCAGCCAACAGAGAACACATTCTCCCAAGTCTGAGGAGATTCCTGTCATATGTAGCCAACAGAAAATTCTTTCTCCCAATTCAATTTCTCCCTCAACTAGCAAGCAGAGAACACATTCATTCAAGTCTGAGGAAATTCCTGTCATCAGCAGCCAACAGAGAACACATTCTCCCAAGCCTGAGGAGATTCCTGTCATAAGCAGCCAACAGACAACACATTCTCCCAACTCTGAGGAAATTCCTGTTATAAGCAGCCAGCAAAGAACTCTTTCTCCCAATTCAATTTCTCCCTCAACTAGCAAGCAGAGAACACATTCACCCAAGTCTGAGGAAATTCCTGTCATAAGCAGCCAACATTCTCCGAAGTCTGAGGAAATCCCTGTCATAAGCAGGCAGCAAAAAACTCTTTCTCCCTCAACTAGCAAGCAGAGAACACATTCTCCCAAGTCTGAGGAAATTCGTGAAATTCCTATCATATGCAGCCTGCAGAGATCACATTCTCCCAAGTCTGAAGAGATTCCTGTCAAAAGTAGCCAGCAGAGAATACATTCTCCCAAGTCTGAGGAAATTTGTGAAATTCCTGTCATAAGCAGCCAACAGAGAACACATTCACCCAAGTCTGAGGAGATTCCTGTCATAAGCAGCCAGCAGAGAACACATTCTCCCAAGTCTGAGGAGATTCCAGTCATAAGCAGCCAACAGAGAACACATTCTCCCAATTCTCAGGAGATTCCTGTCATAAGCAGCCAGCAGAAAACACATTCTCCCAAGTCTGAGGAGATTCCTGTCATAAGCAGCCAACAGAGAACACATTCTCCCAAGTCTGAGGAGATTCCTGTCATAAGCAGCCAACAGAGAACACATTCTCCCAATTCTCAGGAGATTCCTGTCATAAGCAGCCAGCAGAGAACACATTCACCCAAGTCTGAGGAAGTTCCTGTCATAAGCAGCCAGCAAAACTCTCTTTCTCCCAATTCAATTTCTCCCTCAACTAGCAAGCAGAGAACACATTCACCCAAGTCTGAAGAAATTCCTGTCATAAGCAGCCAACATTCCCCCAAGTCTGAGGAAATTCCTGTCATAAGCAGCCAACATTCTTCCAAGTCTGAGGAAATTCCTGTCATAAGCAGCCAGCAGAGAACACATTCTCCCAAGTCTGAGGAAATTTGTGAAAATCCTGTCATAAGCAGCCAACAGAGAACACATTCACCCAAGTCTGAGGAGATTCCTGTCATAAGCAGCCAGCAGAGAACACATTCTCCCAAGTCTGAGGAAATTCCTGTCATTAGTAGCCAGCAGAGAAAACATTCTCCCAAGTCTGAGGAAATTCCTGTCATAAGCAGCCAACAGAGAACACATTCTCCCAAGTCTGAGGAGATTCCTGTCATAAGCAGCCAACAGAGATCACATTCTCCCAAGTCTGAGGAGATTCCTGTCATAAGCAGCCAGCAGAGAACACATTCTCCCAAGTCTGAGGAAATTCCTGTCATTAGTAGCCAGCAGAGAAAACATTCTCCCAAGTCTGAGGAAATTCCTGTCATAAGCAGCCAACAGAGAACACATTCTCCCAAGTCTGAGGAGATTCCTGTCATAAGCAGCCAACAGAGATCACATTCTCCCAAGTCTGAGGAGATTCCTGTCATAAGCAGCCAGCAGAGAACACATTCACCCAAGTCTGAGGAGATTCCTGTCATAAGCAGCCAACTGAGAACACATTCTCCCAAGTTTGAGGAGATTCCTGTCATAAGCAGCCAACAGAGATCACATTCTCCCAAATCTGAGGAGATTCCTGTCATAAGCAGCCAGCAGAGAACACATTCACCCAAGTCTGAGGAAGTTCCTGTCATAAGCAGCCAGCAAAAAACTCTTTCTCCCAATTCAATTTCTCCCTCAACTAGCAAGCAGAGAACACCCAAGTCTGAGGAGATTCCTGTCATAAGCAGCCAACTGAGAACACATTCTCCCAAGTTTGAGGAGATTCCTGTCATAAGCAGCCAACAGAGATCACATTCTCCCAAGTCTGAGGAGATTCCTGTCATAAGCAGCCTGCAGAGAACACATTCTCCCAAGTCTGAGGAAATTCCTGTCATAAGTAGCCAGCAGAGAACACATTCTCCCAAGTCTGAGGAAATTTGTGAAATTCCTGTCATAAGCAGCCAACAGAGAACACATTCACCCAAGTCTGAGGAGATTCCTGTCATAAGCAGCCTGCAGAGAACACATTCTCCCAAGTCTGAGGAAATTCCTGTCATAAGTAGCCAGCAGAGAACACATTCTCCCAAGTCTGAGGAAGTTCCTGTCATAAGCAGCCAACAGAGAACACATTCTCCCCAGTCTGAGGAAGTTCCTGTCATACGCAGCCAGCAAAAAACTCTTTCTCCCAATTCAATTTCTCCCTCAACTAGCAAGCAGAGAAAACATTCACCCAAGTCTGAGGAAATTCCTATCATATGCAGCCAACAGAGATCACATTTACCCAAGTCTGAGGAAATTCCTGTCATAAGCAGGCACCATTCTCCCAAGTCTGAGGAAATTCCTGTCATAAGTAGCCAGCAAAATACTCTTTCTCCCTCAACTAGCAAGCAGAGAATACATTCTCCCAAGTCTGAGGAAATTCCTGTCATAAGTAGCCAACATTCTCCCAAGTCTGAGGAAATTCCTGTCATAAGCAGCCAACATTCTCCCAAGTCTGAGGAAATTCCTGTCATAAGCAGCCAGCAAAAAACTCTATCTCCCAATTCAATTTCTCCCTCAACTAGCAAGCAGAGAACACATTCTCCCAAGTCTGAGGAAATTCGTGAAATTCCTGTCATAAGCAGCCAACAGAGAGCACATTCACCCAAGTCTGAGGACATTCCTGTTATAAGCAGCCAGCAGAAAACACATTCTCCCAAGTCTGAGGAGATTCCTGTCATAAGCAGCCAACAGAGATCACATTCACCCAAGTCTGAGGAAATTCCTGTCATAAGTAGCCAACAGAGAACACATTCTCCCAAGTCTGAGGAGATTCCTGTCATAAGCAGCCAACAGAGAACACATTCACCCAAGTCTGAGGAAGTTCCTGTCATAAGCAGCCAGCAAAAAACTCTTTCTCCCAATTCAATTTCTTCCTCAACTAGCAAGCAGAGAACACATTCACCCAAGTCTGAGGAAATTCCTGTCATAAACAGCCAACATTCTCCCAAGTCTGAGGAAATTCCTGTCATAAGCAGCCAACACTCTCCCAAGTCTGAGGAAATTCCTGTCATAAGCAGCCAACATTCTCCCAAGTCTGAGGAAATTCCTGTCATAAGCAGCCAGCAAAAAACTCTTTCTCCCAATTCAATTTCTCCCTCAACTAGCAAGCAGAGAACACATTCTCCCAAGTCTGAGGAAATTCCTGTCATAAGCAGCCAACATTCTCCCAAGTCTGAGGAAATTCCTGTCATAAGCAGCCAGCAAAAAACTCTTTCTCCCAATTCAATTTCTCCCTCAACTAGCAAGCAGAGAACACATTCACCCAGGTCTGAGGAAATTCCTGTCATAAGCAGCCAACAGAGAACACATTCTCCCAAGTCTGATGAAATTCCTGTCATAAGCAGTCAGCAAAATACTCTTTCTCCCTCAACTAGCAAGCAGAGAACACATTCACCCAAGTCTGACGAAATTCCTGTCATAAGTAGCCAACATTCTCCCAAGTCTGAGGAAATTCATGTCATAAGCAGCCAGCAAAAAACTCTTTCTCCCAATTCAATTTCTCCCTCAACTAGCAAGCAGAGAACACATTCTCCCAAGTCTGAGGAAATTCCTGTCATAAGCAGCCAACATTCTCCCAAGTCTGAGGAAATTCCTGTCATAAGCAGCCAGCAAAAAACTCTTTCTCCCAATTCAATTTCTCCCTCAACTAGCAAGCAGAGAACACATTCACCCAAGTCTGAGGAAATTCCTGTCATAAGCAGCCAACATTCTCCCAAGTCTGAGGAAATTCCTGTCATAAGCAGCCAGCAAAAAACTCTTTCTCCCAATTCAATTTCTCCCTCAACTAGCAAGCAGAGAACACATTCACCCAAGTCTGAGGAAATTCCTGTCATAAGCAGCCAACAGAGAACACATTCTCCCAAGTCTGATGAAATTCCTGTCATAAGCAGTCAGCAAAATACTCTTTCTCCCTCAACTAGCAAGCAGAGAACACATTCACCCAAGTCTGACGAAATTCCTGTCATAAGCAGCCAACAGAGAACACATTCTCCCAAGTCTGATGAAATTCCTGTCATAAGCAGTCAGCAAAATACTCTTTCTCCCTCAACTAGCAAGCAGAGAACACATTCACCCAAGTCTGACGAAATTCCTGTCATAAGTAGCCAACATTCTCCCAAGTCTGAGGAAATTCCTGTCATCAGCAGCCAGCAAAAAACTCTTTCTCCCAATTCAATTTCTCCCTCAACTAGCAAGCAGAGAACACATACTCCCAAGTCTGAGGAAATTCGTGAAATTCCTGTCATAAGCAGCCAACAGAGAACACATTCACCCAAGTCTGAGGAGATTCCTGTCATAAGCAGCCAACAGAGAACACATTCACCCAAGTCTGAGGAAGTTCCTGTCATAAGCAGCCAGCAGAGAACACATTCTCCCAAGTCTGAGGAAATTCCTGTCATAGGCAGCCAGCAGAGAACACATTCTCCCAAGTCTGAGGAGATTCCAGTCATAAGCAGCCAGCAGAGAACACATTCTCCCAAGTCTGAGAAGATTCCTGTCATAAGCAGCCAGCAGAGAACACATTCACCCAAGTCTGAGGAGATTCCTGTCATAAGCAGCCAACAGAGAACACATTCACCCAAGTCTGAGGAAGTTCCTGTCATAAGCAGCCAGCAGAGAACACATTCTCCCAAGTCTGAGAAAATTCCTGTCATAGGCAGCCAGCAGAGAACACATTCTCCCAAGTCTGAGGAGATTCCAGTCATAAGCAGCCAACAGAGATCACATTCTCCCAAGTCTGAGGAGATTCTTGTCATAAGCAGCCAGCAGAGAACACATTCACCCAAGTCTGAGGAGATTCCTGTCATAAGCAGCCAACAGAGAACACATTCTCCCAAGTCTGAGGAGATTCTTGTCATAAGCAGCCAGCAGAGAACACATTCACCCAAGTCTGAGGAGATTCCTGTCATAAGCAGCCAACAGAGAACACATTCTCCCAAGTCTGAGGAAGTTCCTGTCATAAGCAGCCAGCAAAAAACTCTTTCTCCCAATTCAATTTCTCCCTCAACTAGCAAGCAGAGAACACATTCACCCAAGTCTGAGGAGATTCCTGTCATAAGCAGCCAACAGAGATCACATTCACCCAAGTCTGAGGAAATTCCTGTCATAAGCAGCCAACATTCTCCCAAGTCTGAGGAAATTCCTGTCATAAGCAGCCAACATTCTCCCAAGTCTGAGGAAATTCCTGTCATAAGCAGCCAGCAAAAAACTCTTTCTCCCTCAACTAGCAAGCAGAGAACACATTCTCCCAAGTCTGACGAAATTCCTGTCATAAGTAGCCAGCAGAGAACACATTCTCCCAAGTCTGATGAGATTCCTGTCATAAGCAGCCAACATTCTCCCAAGTCTGAGGAAATTCCTGTCATAAGCAGCCAGCAAAAAACTCTTTCTCCCTCAACTAGCCAGCAGAGAACACATTCTCCCAAGTCTGAGGAGATTCCCGTCATAAGCAGCCAGCAGAGAACACATTCTCCCAAGTCTGAGGAGATTCCCGTCATAAGCAGCCAGCAGAGAACACATTCTCCCACGTCTGAGGAAATTCCTGTCATAAGCAGCCAGCAGAGAACACATTCTCCCAAGTCTGAGGAAGTTCCTGTCATAAGCAGCCAGCAGAGAACACATTCTCCCACGTCTGAGGAAATTCCCGTCATAAGCAGCCAGCAGAGAACACATTCACCCAAGTCTGAGGAAGTTCCTGTCATAAGCAGCCAGCAGAGAACACATTCTCCCAAGTCTGAGGAGATTCCTGTCATAAGCAGCCAGCAGAGAACACATTCTTCCAAGTCTGAGGAAATTCCTGTCATAAGTAGCCAACAGAAAACTCTTTCTCCCAATTCAATTTCTCCCTCAACAAGCAAGCAGAAAACACATTCACCCAAGTCTGAGGAAATTCCTGTCATAAGCAGCCAGCAGAAAACACATTCTCCCAAGTCTGAAGAAATTGCTGTCATAAGCAGCCAGCAAAAAACTCTTTCTCCCAATTCAATTTCTTCCTCAACTAGCAAGCAGATAACACATTCACCCAAGTCTGAGGAAATTCCTGTCATTATAAGCAGCCCACATTCTCCCAAGTCTGAGGAAGTTCCTGTCATAAGCAGCCAACATTCTCCCAAGTCTGCGGAAATTCCTCTCATAAGTAGCCAACAGGGTGCACATTCGTCGAGGTCTGATGAAATCCCCATCATCAGAGTACATTCTCCTAATTTTGAGGAAATTCCCATCGTAAGCAGCCAGCAGAGAACATATTTTCCCAAGTCTGAGGAAATTCCTGTCATAAGCAGCCAGCAAAAAACTCTTTCTCCCTCAACTAGCCAGCAGAGAACACATTCTCCCAAGTCTGAGGAGATTCCTGTCATAAGCAGCCAACAGAGAACACATTCTCCCAAGTCTGAGGAGATTCCTGTCATAAGCAGCCAACAGAGAACACATTCACCCAAGTCTGAGGAAATTCCTGTCATAAGCAGCCAACAGAGATCACATTCTCCCAAGTCTGAGGAGATTCCTGTCATAAGCAGCCAACAGAGAACACATTCTTTCAAGTCTCAGGAGATTCCTGTCATAAGCAGCCAGCAGAAAGCACATTCTCCCAAGTCTCAGGAAATTCCTGTCATAAGCAGCCAACAGAGAACACATTCTCCCAATTCTCAGGCGATTCCTGTCATAAGCAGCCAGCAGAGAACACATTCTCCCAAGTCTGAGGAGATTCCTGTCATAAGCAGCCAACAGAGAACACATTCTCCCAATTCTCAGGAGATTCCTGTCATAAGCAGCCAGCAGAGAACACATTCACCCAAGTCTGAGGAAATTCCTGTCATAAGCAGCCAACAGAGAACACATTCTATCAAGTCTCAGGAGATTCCTGTCATAAGCAGCCAGCAGAAAACACATTCTCCCAAGTCTGAGGAAATTCCTGTCATAAGCAGCCAACAGAGAACACATTCTCCCAAGTCTGAGGAAATTCCTGTCATAAGCAGCCAACAGAGAACACATTCTCCCAAGTCTGAGGAAATTCCTGTCATAAGCAGCCAACATAGAACACATTCTCCCAAGTCTGAGGAGATTCCTGTCATAAGCAGCCAGCAGAGAACACATTCACCCAAGTCTGAGGAAATTCCTGTCATAAGCAGCCAACAGAGAACACATTCTCCCAATTCTCAGGAGATTCCTGTCATAAGCAGCCAGCAGAAAACACATTCTCCCAAGTCTGAGGAGATTCCTGTCATAAGCAGCCAACAGAGAACACATTCTCCCAAGTCTGAGGAGATTCCTGTCATAAGCAGCCAACAGAGAACACATTCTCCCAATTCTCAGGAGATTCCTGTCATAAGCAGCCAGCAGAGAACACATTCACCCAAGTCTGAGGAAATTCCTGTCATAAGCAGCCAACAGAGAACACATTCTATCAAGTCTCAAGAGATTCCTGTCATAAGCAGCCAGCAGAAAACACATTCTCCCAAGTCTGAGGAGATTCCTGTCATAAGCAGCCAACAGAGAACACATTCTCCCAATTCTCAGGAGATTCCTGTCATAAGCAGCCAGCAGAAAACACATTCTCCCAATTCTCAGGAGATTCCTGTCATAAGCAGCCAGCAGAGAACACATTCACCCAAGTCTGAGGAAATTCCTGTCATAAGCAGCCAACAGAGAACACATTCTATCAAGTCTCAGGAGATTCCTGTCATAAGCAGCCAGCAGAAAACACATTCTCCCAAGTCTGAGGAGATTCCTGTCATAAGCAGCCAACAGAGAACACATTCTCCCAATTCTCAGGAGATTCCTGTCATAAGCAGCCAGCAGAAACCACATTCTCCCAAGTCTGAGGAGATTCCTGTCATAAGCAGCCAACAGAGAACACATTCTCCCAATTCTCAGGAGATTCCTGTCATAAGCAGCCAGCAGAAAACACATTCTCCCAATTCTCAGGAGATTCCTGTCATAAGCAGCCAGCAGAGAACACATTCACCCAAGTCTGAGGAAATTCCTGTCATAAGCAGCCAACAGAGAACACATTCTCCCAATTCTCAGGAGATTCCTGTCATAAGCAGCCAGCAGAAAACACATTCTCCCAAGTCTGAGGAGATTCCTGTCATAAGCAGCCAACAGAGAACACATTCTCCCAATTCTCAGGAGATTCCTGTCATAAGCAGCCAGCATTCTCCCAACTCTGAGGAGATTCCTGTCATAAGCAGCCAACAGAGAACACATTCACCCAAGTCTGAGGACACTCCTCCATTGGCATAGTGGAAGAACTTGATATGTAATTAAGGACCAAAAAAAAAAAACGCTGGAGCAATATTTGTGCATTGATGTGATGCATTAGGTGCTGTTGATATTTATGCTATTCTGATTTGCTGATTTAATCTGAAATGGTCAAGGGGTGTGGTTGATGTAATTTTCTTTTATTGTTTCGCCCACTGGTATATTTGTCTTGAGAATGGTAATTATGGGTTGGGAATACAATGTGGTATGTTTGAGTTTGTTATTGGTACAATTATATAGTTGATTTATGGTGTTAATTTTGCATGAAAAGAAAGTATGCAAGTACATGCTTTGAAATAGCAATGTTGTCAGCTGATTGTCCAAACAGATTTGCCTAATATAGGAACTTGGAACTCATGGTACCTCCACCTTGAGTGGCCTCATGGTACCTCCACCTTGAGTGGCCTCATGCGGTACCTCCAACTTTGAGTGAGGTTGGGCCTCATGGTACCTCTGACATCATCATCAATGTACCATTTGCACATGGAAGGCTATGGGTCCCCCTGTTTAACAACAGTTTCTGAGTTGATGGTACCGAGCTAGAGGTATTATTTAATGTGTCTGTGGTCAAGATTTCATCACCCTGATATTCTATCCTCCTATTGCTCCAAGAAGTACTACAGGCCTGCCTTGCTGAATTAGAACATTCCATCATATCTTAAGGAACCAACTGCAGTGGCACCATCACATTTGCTTTATATATCTGAGAAACTACACATTTCTATTTATTACTAAGTTACTATAGGTCTACAGTTCAACACTCTAGACAAACACAGTTCTTGGGCTATTTATTTTTTGTGCATGTAATAAACGTTGGAGTTGATTGGGAGGAATTGCCTACTCAGAGTAATGATGGTGAGGGCAAAATACGACAACAGTCACACTTATGTGACCCTCCAATTATTAATAGTTTTCAACTGACCGGTACCCTCCAATTATTAATAGCACTCAACTGTCCGGTACCCTCCAATTATTAATAGCGCTCAACTGACTGGTACCCTCCAATTATTAATAGCGCTCAACTGACCGGTACCCTCCAATTATTAATAGCACTCGTCATCATCAGTGATGTGTTTGTGAGGCAACAAATTACTCTACCCCCCCCCCCCCCTCCCACCATGGCTGCCACTTTGAAGTGGTGGACAGCTCGCTCTTCAAAATGCCACAGTTATGATAGAACATTCATTTTACCCTTTGCAGCAGTGATGGTCCTCCCTTACCTCACAAGTATGGTCCCCCCTTCCCTCACAAGTATGGTCCCCCCTTCCCTCACAAGTATGGTCCCCCCTTCCCTCACAAGTATGGTCCCCCCTTCCCTCACAAGTATGGTCCCCCCTTCCCTCACAAGTATGGTCCCCCCTTCCCTCACAAGTATGGTCCCCCCTTCCCTCACAAGTATGGTCCCCCCTTCCCTCACAAGTATGGTCCCCCCTTCCCTCACAAGTATGGTCCCCCCTTCCCTCACAAGTATGGTCCCCCCTTCCCTCACAAGTATGGTCCCCCCTTCCCTCACAAGTATGGTCCCCCCTTCCCTCACAAGTATGGTCCCCCCTTCCCTCACAAGTATGGTCCCCCCTTCCCTCACAAGTATGGTCCCCCCTTCCCTCACAAGTATGGTCCCCCCTTCCCTCACAAGTATGGTCCCCCCTTCCCTCACAAGTATGGTCCCCCCTTCCCTCACAAGTATGGTCCCCCCTTCCCTCACAAGTATGGTCCCCCTTCCCTCACAAGTATGGTCCCCCCTTCCCTCACAAGTATGGTCCCCCCCTTCCCTCACAATCCTTTTGCGCTAAAGGCTCTCTAGGTGATGCTTCTGAGAAGGTTAATAAAAATAAATATCTGCTTTAATGTGTTCCATTTTTTTTTTCATTCCCCTCTCAGGGTATGTGGGCTTCACTTTAACCCTTTGCTTACACGTGCTGATATATGCAGTCATTGGCTTCAGAGAAGATCCAAAGATACTGAGCAAATGAAGATACCATCTCAAGGACTATGTGACTAGATGTACGAGTAGTGCAGACATTGTTGGCAAGGATTAACACTGTGTAAAATGGGATGCTATATAATACTGTATAACACTGCGTATGGAGATGTTATGCACAATATAAGGTCTCCATGCACAGTGTTATACACATGTTTATATTTATATGCAGCCTATAGCAACCCTTTTTACATAGTGGAATGTTGTCATCCTACTTATGTTATATGCACACTCTGCATCTAGGGCACGTGATGATTTGTCTGATAAAATTGATGTCATAGATATAATGATATTCATACACTTAGCAGCAGCTTGCAGATACACAGCAAAAGCGTTTTACATTTCACTTTGGGGGGGGGGGGGGGGTGGATGGGGACAGTTAAGAAGAACTGTTTATACTTCTAGCAGCTTTGTACCATGACTTCACCTTGCTTTTGATAAGGGCTATATTACTGCTTGATTGTGCAGCAATATTGCGCTTGCTTGCTGATGTGGCCACTTCATTGTCCCTTGGGCAACGGCTTGCACTGTCTACTTCTGCTTTGCTGTCTGTCTGACCTAATGCAGTCCTCACCACTGTGCAGCTCTTCTCTTGGGCCAGCTTTAAAGCATTAGCTCTCTCAGGACTTTTATCCACATTAGCCTTGGCCACACCTTCATTTGCTTTGGCCACACCTTCATTAGCTTTGGCCACACCCTCATTAGCTTTGGCCACACCCTCATTTGCTTTGGCCACACTTTTATTTGGCAGAGTGCCATATTCCAACACTTCAGCCTCACTTGTCGGGGAACCTTTTGCTGTAGGAAGGACTGTGCTTCTCTGGGGACCATACAAAGTGGGAATGGTCTGGTGAGTTTTGAAGATCTCACTTGAATGGGTGGGAGGTGCCTGTAGTCTGTTGCATGTGGGTGGAGCACCTTCTGATAGCAACTGATTGCTTAGTTTTATTTTATCAAGTACACCAGTGACACCAGTGCCATCAGTGACACCAGTGCCATTGGTGCAAGAATGTAGCATACTAGATGGAACTCCAGGCAAAACGACACTGCACTCCAACGGCAGAGTACTTGACAGCAGAGTATGTGACTTGTTGTTGGAAGTTGATTCAGAAGGACCACCACCGGCATTCATCTTCTCTTTGCTAGTTTTCTTGATGATAGCTTCAGATGAACCTGATTCACCATTCAGCTTTGGCAAGTAGACCGATTCATTGCTAATACCATTAGAACTATGACTGAGCCCATCTGTGTGCAATGAAGAAGATGGGACATTCAATTTAGGTGAATTTTCAACAATTTGTTTGCTTCCCTCTGTGGTCTTACATGGCTCAGCCTTACATGGTTCTTGAAGCACAGCCTTGCATGGTTCTTGAAGCATAACCTTGCATGGTTCTTGAAGTATAGCCTTGCATGGTTCTTGAAGTATAGCCTTACATGGTTCTTGAAGCACAGTCTTACATGGTTCTTGAAGCACAGCCTTACATGGTTCTTGAAGTATAGCCTTGCATGGTTCTTGAAGTATAGCCTTGCATGGTTCTTGAAGTATAGCCTTGCATGGTTCTTGAAGTATAGCCTTACATGGTTCTTGAAGCACAGTCTTACATGGTTCTTGAAGCACAGCCTTACATGGTTCTTGAAGTATAGCCTTGCATGGTTCTTGAAGTATAGCCTTGCATGGTTCTTGAAGTATAGCCTCTGTACTCATGACAACACTTATATCCATACTGCTGCACTCTGTCTCGCGATCTTCACCAATCCTTTGGAGACCTGACGAGTAATTATGCAACCCTGATGATGCATCACTTAATTGCCTAACGATTGGTGTGGGGGGCCTGGCTAGCCAGCGAGAGGAGTACTGGGGTGAGCTACCGCTGTCTGAGGCCTGCAGCCCTTGCTGTTTGAGGGAGTTGGTATATTTCGAACGGCAGCTCATACCCGAGTATGACAAGGGTTTCGACGGTTTTTCCCCAACTGCTGAAGTGGATGAATAGTGTTTCGCTCTAGTCCGCAAACCTTGTGATCCCCCAGTGACACACAGTGAACTATTGGTACTCAAGTCTTCCACAGACTCCCCGTGGCTTTCGGCAAGGATGGTATCAACGTCAGAGCAGACATCCACTAGGCTCCTCAGGCGAGGTATGGAAGAGGCCCTTGCCCCCTGCTCATGTGCTGACTGCAGAGGTCTCCCAAGACCTTGGGCACTGGAATTGACTGCTTCTGTTTTCCCCTTCATGGAGGGGAACATGTCGGCAATGTACGAGTCCAGCAAGTGAGGAGAAGTGTTGGTGGCTCTGCTGATACGAGCAGATACCTTAGAGACAGGTGAGGGCATGTCCTTCTCCAACGCTGGTGTGGCCACCATCTGGCTAATGGGTTCCCCAGATGCATGGACTGAGCTTCTGCCTGTGCCCACTGATTCCTCAGATCCCACAGTTTCTGTAGATCCCTCAGCCGCAATCAAGCCGGGTTCGGGGGATTTCCCGCTGTCAGAGGGCGGAGCTGGCATTGGTACTGGATTGTGGAAGCTGTCATGAACAGCCACATTTGAAGTGTTCAATGTTAGCACTGCATTACTGGAGGAAGTGTAAACAGCTGTGCTGGAAAGTTCTTCGGACACCTCTGCTGCAGAAGTAGCCACTGTGAATGCATTAGAAGGCACTTTGGAAACTTCTGTAGCAGAACTACTGGAGGGACTGATGGCCATAGTGGAGTCAGCCATAGTAGAGTCAGCCATAGTGGAGTCAGCCATAGTAGAGTCGGCCATAGTGGAGTCAGCCATAGTAGAGTCAGCCATAGTAGAGTCGGCCATAGTGGAGTCAGCCATAGTAGAGTCGGCCATAGTGGAGTCAGCCATAGTGGAGTCAGCCATAGTAGAGTCGGCCATAGTGGAGTCAGCCATAGTAGAGTCGGCCATAGTGGAGTCAGCCATAGTAGAGTCAGCCATAGTAGAGTCGGCCATAGTGGAGTCAGCCATAGTAGAGTCGGCCATAGTGGAGTCAGCCATAGTGGAGTCAGCCATAGTAGAGTCGGCCATAGTGGAGTCAGCCATAGTGGAGTCAGCCATAGTGGAGTCAGCCATAATGGAGTCAGCCATAGTGGAGTCAGCCATAGTGGAGTCAGCCATAGTGGAGTCGGTCATAATGGAGGTATTAGAAGGTTCTTTAGGCTCTTCTACAGTTGCCATGGTAGAGGATGGGCTAACAACCACAGTGGAGACGGCCATGGTAGACCTTTCATTTGGCTCTTCAACAGTAGAAATAGAGGAGGCAGCTGCACGGGTGTTGTCTTTGGAAAATGCCATGACAACAGAAGTATTTGATGGCACTTGTTTTGCATTGCTATCCTTTGGTTCATCATGGCGGAGCACACTTCTCTCTTGTATTGCTATCTTTACCCTCTGCAGGGGCAGAAGTCACAATGTAAAAT
Organism: Spongilla lacustris; assembly: GCA_949361645.1. Lineage (NCBI taxonomy): Eukaryota > Metazoa > Porifera > Demospongiae > Spongillida > Spongillidae > Spongilla > Spongilla lacustris. Next base: position 7,923,552 of record OX442427.1, read on the forward strand.
TCTTTGGACTGTGTTGCCACACACTGACCTGTTTCATCTGCTCAATCTGCATGTCAAAACTGCTGACCTTTGCACGATTTGCTCTGGCCCACCTCTGTGCATGGAATAAAAGAGCTCTTATAAACACTACTTTAAATCAACTAACTAGTTCAGGAAGGTAAGCAGTTAGTAGATCAAATCAAGTGGTCAGGAAGCAGTAGATTTAATACATGCACATGATTGTCACCTACCTCACATTCTGTTACTAGGGCCTTTAGAGCAGATTTTCGCCTCCTTTCTATCAGGTTGCGCTCTTTCTCAACCTCCAGCTCCGCTTTAAGCATTTTTTCTTGGCAAGCGACACGCTCTTCAACTTGCTTAGCTTTCCTGTTGAAGAGCAACAGCGTAAGTGTGAGGGGGTGTGATGTGAGGATGTGTGTGATGTATGATGTGTGTGATGTGAGGGGGGTGTGATGTGAGGGGGGTGTGATGTGAGGGGGGTGTGATGTGAGGGGGGTGTGATGTGAGGATGTGTGTGATGTGAGGATGTGTGTGATGTATAATGTGTGCATGATGTGCTAGCAATATATACGGCTACTCACTGTTCGGCCTTCCTTGCTAGCTGCAATTCAATTCCAATCATCTTTCTCAAAGCTTCTTCCTCTTGGTCCAGCATGTCTCTGAGCTTGGCTCGTTGGGCTAAGTCAAGTGACGTCATGCCAGAACTGGCACTAACAACGTTCTTTTGAGGTTTGAGCGCGCATGCTCCCTTTGGCACACTACATGTATGCGCTTTTACGATAGAAGGCAGCCGGGTAGTGCCTGACGTCGACTTGGGAAGTATTTTCCAGGGAGCCTGACCCTAGGGAAAAATTGGTGAACAATGTATACTAGTATGTTCTGTATCTGACCTTGATCCCAACTTGATTCGATGTCAATTGCGCATGCGCAGCATTTCCGCTGCTGCACAAGCTAGTACGCTGCAGCCTTTTATCCAACGAAGATGACTCCTTATTGCTATTTCCTCTCTGCATTTTGGTGTCAGTTGAGGGCGTGCAATAATAAGCCTCTCCAAAGCTAACAACCTGCTTGAGGCGCTTTATTCGTTCTTGTTCTCGAGCCTCCAGCTGGAGCATCTTTGCTTCTCGTTCTTCGATCATCCTTATAGCCCGCTTTACCTCCACCTTTTCGCTCTTGTTCATGCAAACCGAGCCATCCTTTGCAAGGCAACCGCTTTTCAATAATCCCTTTTTTATCTCGGGCTTCGTTCTGTAACTTCTGGTGTGCTTGTCTATCAGGCTGTTGTAGTAAAGTGGATCCGCTGCTTTCAATAGCGGTGTTGCCTTTGTAATTGCATTTCTATCCACTTTAGATTTTTGGAACGACTGCTGCAACCACTTGGAACGTGATGATGATTCAGGGAAGGCAGCTCGGATCATGTCGGAAGGTAGACTTTGAAAAACTCCGATCATCTTTCTCGTAAACGTTACTCAGCCTTCAATTGCATGCGATGTGAGCGTCGTGAAGCTGCGCATGCGTAGTAGTTTGGTCTGGGGACCAGGAGATCAAGCTTGACACACAAAAACCCCTGAAAATCATGCATATTCATTTACAGACCTTTTTACTCACTGCTTGTGTACATAGATATGGTTTAACATCATTTTATGGTTCCAACAACCAAGCTATATTAATGCCAAAGTTGCGCCATTTTGTTTATTGACGTTGCGAGGCAACGTACAATGGCGGGCTATGGTGGTGGATTTTTATTATTTTTAAAATGGAACTAGATGAAGAATTTAAACCTGCTCCTGGCACAATTGAAGCATTATGTTAAACTTCTTCTGCCAGGTAAGTACATAATTTTAACTGATGCCTATAGTTATGGGCCCAGTTATGTACGTGCGCGTATCATACGGTATATCGTGCTTTCCTTAACAGAAGAACGGCTTAGAATTACTGTCTGGCTCAAAAAGCTGCTAGAAGCAGTGCAAAGGTCTACCCTCGTTTATGTATACCATAGCGATTCACTAATCTATTGTATCTAGAAATGAGCGGAACACGTACGCACGTCTCCTACTGCGCATGTAAGAAGCGGTAAAATCGACTCTCCATTTTCATCGGACCCGCCAAAGGGACCTTTGCCCGGTCTACAGGAAGTTAGTTATTTGTTATTTGTTATTATTATTATTTATTTATTTTGTTTGAAACTCGCCTGTCAGAAGTATGTATTGCTTCCTATTATTATGTACACAGCTATCAAAAGATGAACAACGTCAAAGAACGGATGTCCCACTCTCTCCAGTTGTTGCAGCACTGCCACAAGCCCCATCACCACCCACTGTCACCCTCCTCCTCCTTCAGCTGGTGTGACCACCAATACCAATGACCAGCTTCGGATGGTGCAGTCCGATTCTCAGCATGTCTACCATGACTGCCAGGTTCCATTTCAAGACCATCGTCGGTTACTGCTTCTGCTCCAATGGCAAGGACTGTATCAGAACTGTCCTGGGCCACCAGAAGCAGTTCTGAATGTAAACGGAAGGTGCAACACAGCAAAGCTCAGAGTCAGAGCTGGTCCGAGAGGGTTAGCCCTGCCTCAGCTGCTGGCGGATCAAGCCCACCTGATTGTCATGTGATTGGTCACATGCCTGGGAGTGCAAGTCCCTTTTGTGATGAGTTCAGCAGTCCAAAGCCTCAGTCCTCTGTCTTTCCCACTCCACACACTAGCCAGCATCATTCCTCAGACTGCCCCTCTACTTCTGCAACCAAACATAATCTAATTCTTCAAATGGCTCCTCCCATGGCTCCTCCCATGGCTCCTCCCATGGCTCCTCTCATGGCTCCTCCCATGGCTCCTCTCATGGCTGCTCCTTCTACCACAACTATAAATGACCTGTTGTCTAATGATGGCACTGATACCATAGTATCCATGGCAAAAACAATGGGCTACAATCTTGGCTCTCCAAGCAGTGAGGTGAAGTAGGGAGTGGTGGTGTGATGGATGGGGGAGTGGTGGGTGATGGGTGATATGATGAACATGGCTATCTCTGGTGCATACATAGGATCCATAATACATGTAACATGTGAGTACCTCCCATAATACCAGGAATCTGATGCTTCAGATGTGACTGTGCTATTGCAGTCCCACCCACGCCCTCATAGCAGGCTCCGCCCACAAGACCACACCCACAAGACTGTCATCCCCATGTGCACATCTCCTGCACCTCCCTGGCCCTCTGGCCATGGCACCAGATCACCCTCACCATCATGCACTGGTAAGGCTTCATACACAATTATATCCACCTTCTGTTTCCATCCATCCACCTTCTGTCCCATCCACCCACCTTCTGTTCCCATCCATCCACCTTCTGTTCCATCCACCCACCTTCTGTTCCCATCCATCCACCTTCTGTCATCCCATCACCTTCTGTTCCCATCCATCCACCTTCTGTTCCCATCCACCCACCTTCTGTTCCCATCCACCCACCTTCTGTTCCCATCCACCCACCTTCTGTTCCCATCTACCCACCTTCTGTTCCCATCCACCCACCTTCTGTTATCTATCCCCCTCCCCTATTCCTATTCATCGTACTATCTATGCAAGTTAACTCTAGCAGTTCACCAGAGAGGAGGATTATTGGGAGGAGACAGTCAAAAAAGGCAAGTTGATATAGCATGATGAAAGAGAAGCTCTGGGATGGGGGTGGGGCACCTTGCCTTGGAGGTGGGGTGGGGCACCTTACCTTATTGGGAGAGTGGAGGTGGGATGGGGGTGGGGCACCTTACCTTAATGTGAGGGTGGAGGTGGGATGGGGGTGGGGCACCTTACCTTAATGTGAGGGTGGAGGTGGGATGGGGTGGGGCACCCTACCTTAATGTGAGGGCAGATTAGGGTGCTGGTTATCTCAATGTGACGAGTCCTTCATCATTCCCTTCCAGAAGCAAACACTGGGAATAATGCCCTCCTTCTCTGAAGACACTGCTGTGGTACATCATTCCTTAATAATGCCCTCCTTAGTGCATGTCACTCTGTAACATGCATAATCCCTTAATCCTCTCATTCAAAAACCCTGTGCCTTCACTTTCAATCTGTAACTAGCTCCTTGAACAGAAGGACGATGAAATGGATATGAAGGCTGAACTTCAGAAAAAGATTCACCAGTTGGAGTCAAAGTGTAGGAGATTGGAACAGAGAGGTAATGACTAGGGAGGGAAGGGGTGGGGAGGTAAGGGTAATGGCAATAGCTTAGGTGAAAGATGACCTCAGCTTTCCTTCCTCCTCCTCTCCCCCTCTCCCCATCTCCATATCCCATGTCATCCTTCATCTCTCCCTACGTCTATCATCACTCCTCCCCTCTCCCCATCTCCCTACCTCATCATCCCTCCTCCCCTCTCCTCCCCTCCCTACTCCTAAAGCTGCACAACTGGAACGCGAGTCCACAACTCTGAGGAATGACAGGGACATGCAAATATCCCAATTAAAGTGCAAGTTCCAGCAGCAATGGCAGAGCTTGCAGGCAGAGATGGACAAGAAGGCAAACCCTCTATTACACACACATGCATGTACCTTGGGATTGTGGTTCAGCGTAATGGAGTTAAATGCTGAGTTAATACACATTGCATTAAGTTACGGATAGTTATGGGTAGTTATTGGTAGTGGGTAGTTATGGTTAGTGTATTAACCAGAGCCATACATGCAGTACACCTGCTGGGAGTGCTGCAAGCATTTATCCTTCATTCCTATTGAACAGACGATAAAGGGGGTAGAGCTTGGGTGGTGTGCGGGTGCTTATGGTGGTGCCTATTACCTGGTGTGCATCCTCACTGCCAGCTTCACACACTGTTCACTGGCTTTGAGAAGGAGAAACTGGATTTGGAGCAAAAGCACTCCCAACAGCTCCAAGCAGCAGTGGAAAGGTGCAGCATGCAGATGAAGAAGATGGAAAATGAATACAATGCTTTGATCAAAACCAATGGTCAGATATTTTACATATAGGCTTTTCCCTCCCCCTCCCCTCCCCCTCCCCCTCCCCCCTCCCCCTCCCCTCCCCCCCTCCCCTCCCCCCTCCCCTCCCCTCCCCTCCCCTCCCCTCCCTCCTCTCCCCTCCCCTCCCCCTCCCCTCCCCCTCTCCCCTCCCCTCCCCTCCCCTCCCCCTCCCCTCCCCTCCCCTCCCCTCCCCTCCCCCTCCCTCCCCCTCCCCCTCCCCTCCCCCTCCCCTCCCCTCCCCTCCCCTCCCCCTCCCCCTCCCCTCCCCTCCCTCCCCTCCCCTCCCCCTCCCCCTCCCCTCCCCCTCCCCTCCCCTCCCCTCCCCTCCCCTCCCCTCCCCTCCCCTCACTCTTCTTCTTCCCTCCTTCATTCTACATCCTTGGTTGGAATACATGGTCTCCAGTCAGATCTCCTCTCAGAGTTAGAGGTCAGAGCGCAAGAGCTCACTCGAGAGAATGAACTACAACTGGCAGGCTCAGTCTGAGCTAGCACATGAGAAGGCTTGTTGTACCCTAAGGTAGTAGTGACTTAGCAAACCACTCTCTCTCTCTTTCTTCTAGGCAGAGTTTGAAAGACATTTTCTTACTTTGAAGGATGAAGTGGAAAGAAAGACACAAAGGTAACCTAACCTTAATTTAGCACAAAGCTAACCTAACCTTCAGGGCACATCAATCACATGTATATGTTCTTGTGTTGCCAACAGCTACATGTACAAATGTTTGACTCTTGACTCCTGTTAAGTTTATATCTACCAATCACTGCCATATCTCTCCTCCATCTAACTTCTGTCTGGACACCAGCCTGTCAGTCCTAGAGAGAGACTACAGCCAGCTAAGGCAGGAGAGAGATGCCATGTCAAAGCAGTTCCAGGCACAGCTGGAGCAGAGAGTCCAGAGCTTAGGGTATGAGCATTCCATTGAGAAAGCAAAGGTAATAACTGATCCAGAGAACATCCTGTACGCTGAAGCATTAAGTGTTCTAATTGTGTTTAGCATTTAATTTTTCATTACAACGTAGTGAAGGCACTTGCCCCTCCCCCCATTTACCCCATCCCCTTCCCCTCTTCCACTTAACCCCTTCCCTCCTCCCTGTTCCATAGCTAGCTGAACAAATCACTGAACTCCAGCACAAATTGCAGGAAGGCTTAAAACAACAGGATGCCCTAACAGTATGAGTCGCTCAGCAATGTTACCTTCTGTTATGTCATGCAATGTTACCTTCTGTTACATCATGCAATGTTACCATCTGTTATGTCATGTGTGTGCAGGAGCTGCAGGTGTGCTGCCAATGCCAGTTGGAGCAGAAGGAGGCACAGTGTAGGGAGAGGGAGGATGGGCTCCAACAAGAGTTGAGCCAGGCACAGGAAAGAATAGTGCACTTGGAAATGCTGCTGAAGTGAGTGTTACTCCAAATGGTTAAAAGTAGTTTTTTTTTCTAGAGGTGTCCAAATTGGCTATAGTGCTTCAATAAAGCATCAACCCCCCCACCTGCACCCACACCCAGCCCCTACCAACACCCCACCCCAGCCCACACTCACACCCACACTCACACCACACCCCAGCCCCCACACCCATACCCACATCCCACCTCCAGCCCCTCAAGTGACCCTTCACCCAGCATCCCATATCCCATGTTGTATGTATAAGGTGCCAGTATCCCACTGTGACCTCACTGTGACCTCACTGTGTGGTTATGGCCCCCCCACCATGACCTCACTGTGTGGTGATGGCCCCCCACCATGACCTCACTCTACAGGGATTGCAGGGAGCAAATTGCTGATGCCAATATCACCTTGGATGCACGTTCCCAGCACGCTGAGAAGGTTATCGAGGAGTACAAGGTGCAGATGGGGAACCAGACTGCTGCAGCATTGGAGAAGCTTAAAAGAGAAATTAGCCATCTGGAAACTGCTCTTAGTGAAAGTGAAGCATCGAAGGAAAGGGGGCGAGTTGAGCACAGAAAACAGATACAGGCAGAACGGGAGAGGGCAGGAAAGGAGGTAGGTGTGAGTGGGGAAGGAGGTAGGTATGGCTACAGGGAGGGCAGGAAGGAGGTAGGTGTGACTACTGGGAGGGTGGGAAAGGAGATAGGTGTGGCTACAGGGAGGGCGGGGAAGGAGGTAGGTGTGGCTACTGGGAGGGTGGGAAAGGAGGTAGGTGTGGCTACAGGGAGGGCGGGAAAGGAGGTAGGTGTGGCTACAGGGAGGGCGGGAAAGGAGGTAGGTGTGGCTACAGGGAGGGCGGGAAAGGAGGTAGGTGTGGCTACAGGGAGGGCGGGAAAGGAGATAGGTGTGGCTATAGGGAGGGCGGGAAAGGAGGTAGGTGTGGCTACTGAGAGGGTGGGAAAGGAGGTAGGTGTGGCTACAGGGAGGGCGGGAAAGGAGATAGGTGTGGCTACAGGGAGGGCAGGGAAGGAGGTAGGTGTGGCTACAGCGAGGGTGGGGAAGGAGGTAGGTGTGGCCACAGGGGAGGTTGAGAGATAAGGGAGGGATATAACCTTTGGTATCATTTTCAGATTGTGCAGTTGAAGCTTGAACATGAGAAGTCCATTGGTCAGTTGAAAAGGGTGCATGAACAGGAGAGGATATCCTCTGCTAGGGATGCCAGGGTAAGGCCTGGGGACCTGTGACCATCAGAGGTGTGTACTCTTGCTATCCCATAAAGGAGGCTGCCTCCGAGGAATTTAAGGCTTCCCTTGCTGACGCTGAGTGCAGAGCCCATGGCAAGGCAATGCAAGATGCCAAGGTTTGTGCTGATGGAGGGGGTGGAGGTGTTCTATCCCTGATATTGGCTATATATAGGTTTCCTCTAACCACCTGTTCAGGCAGTCAAAATGTGATGGCTTTTACTATAGCCCACTGCTATGTAATTAACTTAATAACACAAATATTTTAGACCACACCCACATGATTGTTGCCCTATATCAGACCACGCCCACTTATACCCCTGCACTGTACAGACCATAGCAGCTTTGGAGCAGCAGCTGGCAGAGGTGAAAGGTCACCTGAAGGAGGCTCAGTTTGGAAATAAGTCAGAGATGAATGACTTGAGGAGAAAGTTTGCTGAAGAGAAGCAATCGCTTATGAAATCACACAATACCTCTGTATGGGATATGTGTGCACAAAAGAGTATAAAACTCACATACATGTACACATGCAAACACATGCATATACACACATTATTCCCACTGTAAAATACACATACATGCACACACATATGCACACATGCACACACACATGCACACACATGTGCACACATGCACATGCACACACATGCACATGCACACACACATGCACACACCTGTGCACACACACACATGCACAAAGATTACAAAATTAAAAGTGCAGCTAGAATTCCAGAAAACCTCAATGATGGAGAGACAGAAAGTTGAGATGGATGGAATGATTGAGAAGGTAACATTTTGCCTCTTCTCTCTCGTCCCTTTTCCATTCCTATTATCTACTATGTTCACATTAGCACAATCGCAGAATTCACCAACTCGAGAGCGACTTTACTTTCAAGACCAGACAGACATCAGAAGTAAGGCATCATACAGCCACTGATTAAAATTATCAAGGAGAGCCTCACCTCTGGTTGCCATGGTGTCTGTTCCCATGCCTCCATTTACACATGTACACACACACACACTCCCACCCCTCTGCAGACTATCACCGACTTACAAGCTCAGATCAGAAATCTTCAGGAAGACAGTGCAAGGTCTTGGCTATAACACACCACTGAGGGCAGTTAGCTAAGTCTTACCTCATGTGCGTGTCTGCAGAGAGAAGCAGCTTCACCAGACACAAGCAATGGAGTGGTCACAGAGAAGGGAAGAAGAGGTGTCCAGTTTGAAAGGGTATTACGAAGCCATGACACAGGTGAGCAGTGATGAGAAGGGATGAGTAAGGTAGTGATTATCATATCCTGTGGGAGTACTACATGTTGGTGATCACACATCCACACAGCTTTGTAGTCGAGCCAACTGTGCTTGCAAATGTCATCCCTTATGTACATAAACATGGTATAGGGGGATGAGGGAGGACTGGGGCTAAGAGGATGGGAGGATGAGGGTGGATGGGTTGAGAAGGTGGGAGGAGATGAGGGAGGACTGGGGCTGAGAGGATGGGAGAATGAAGGAGGACTGGGGCTGAGAGGATGGGAGTGATCAGGGTGAATTGGGGCTAAGAAATATGTTTTGATTTTTCAGAGCTTGCGGGAAGAGTGTGATGCTGCCCACAAAACTATTGCAGAGCTGGAGGAGAAGATGGCAAGAGAACAGCTGGAATTCAACTCAAAGGTAGCTGTGGAGTCCTCTGTCACCCCACCCCCATGTCACCCCACCCCCATGTCACCCCACCCCCATGTCACCCCACCCCTATATCACCCCACCCCCAATCTTTCATTACAGCTGTCAACATTAAAGGTATCCTACGAGTCTCGTCTGAAAGGCATGCTACCAATGTCCGTGAAGCAGGTACAATAGACAGGCAGTGGCTGAATAGGGAAATTTACCTTTCCCTTCCTCCTCCTACCTCCCACCTATGTCCCACCTCCTCCCACCTGTGTCCCCACCTCCTCCCACCTATGTCCTCACCTCCTCCCACCTGTGTCCTCACCTCCTCCCACCTGTGTCCCCACCTCCTCCCACCTGTGTCCCCACCTCCTCCCACCTGTGTCCCCACCTCCTCCCACCTATGTCCTCACCTCCTCCCACCTATGTCCTCACCTCCTCCCACCTGTGTCCTCACCTCCTCCCACCTGTGTTTCCACCTCCTCCCACCTGTGTCCCCACCTCCTCCCACCTGTGTCCACCTCCTCCCACCTGTGTCCCACCTCCTCCCACCTGTGTCCCCACTTCCTCCCACCTGTGTCCCCACTTCCTCCCACCTGTGTCCACCTCCTCCCACCTGTGTCCCCACCTCCTCCCACCTACCCATAGGAGTATGACTCTAGTATTAGTGCCCTGAAGACCCAGGTGTCCATCCTCCATCAGAAGGCAGAGCTCTTGCAGAAGGAGGTAGATAGAAAACATGCAAACAGGGTACCCAATATTTCAGTGTACAATTCCTAAATTCTCAGTATTATTTTCTGCCGATAATGGCCAGGCCAGGGTAGCATACTCAGGGGGTGGGCCTCATCTCAGCTAGCTGAGGGGATATGGAAGGTTTCCCCATCAGGGTCTGAGAAGCACAGCAACCTTTGCACTTCTGATGGACTGGTAAAAGCAAGTTGGGAGTTTCCATGGAATGTGACTGATCCAGCATTGACACTGTCACCTCCTCTTTTGCAGCCAATAGTACATAAATAAAGCTAGTTATCAAAAGTTATCCGCCATGCAACGACCATCACTTTGTCATTTTGATCATTGATTTTGAAACAAAAAATGGTAAAGTCAAAATCACAACAGTTTCAGTTGCTTCTCCTCAAGCTGAGGGCTCAGAGAGTACAGCTGCTGCCACTGCAGACCCATACCCTATGGAGGGTGAGTGTGTCTCCCCCATCTGTTCAGAGTTCCTCGCCTGCAGTGTGGCAGGGAGTGAGCACCTCAGGGGGCGGGGCAATGCCTCTTTAGACCCTTGGTGAAGCCTGTTGGGAACAGATGCAGACCCACCCATGCCGTCCCTGAGCCCCCCCGGTGGACTTTGCTTGTCAGCCACAGGGGGTGGACTGACACCACCTTGTGTCTTGAAGGACACATGCTTACCACAAATGCTATCTTCATCCGAGGAGATGGGGACTGGGGACGGGGTCACCCTGCTCTGCCTAATCTTCAGCTTGGGCACCTTCTCCTTTGAGTTTCTTGAAGGCATGGAAGCAGGAAGGGAAGACCTTGGTGGGCGTGGCGCTTCCTTTGTCCTTTGGTGAAGTTTATTGGGAACAGATGAAGAGCCACCTACGGTGTCATTGTACCCAGAAGGGCCCTGCAGTACCACTGGTTGTGCCTTTCCCCCTTGCTCAGTATCTATGCAGGCAGCATCAGTGTGTGGACCCTTGTCTGCTTCCTTCGGCTTTAAAGCTTGACTCTGACCTTTGGCATCCCTAACCATCAGAGATATGAGCTCACTTTCATCCTTGTTGCCCGCTACAACTGCAGGCAAGCTCTTCCAGACCACAGCAGGTTCAGTGTGCTGTGCCTTGCGGTGTGCGTTAACTGGACATGAGGTAGTCGGTCGAGCACCATTTGCTGTAGAGTTGCATGGCACAGACAGCTGGGACCACTCAGAGAGGTGTGGGGTGACCACTGGAGGCAATTTCAGCTTTGGCGAGCCATCGTTTTCATCTTGTCTGTCTGCGTCACTAGAACTAGGAGAGCTTGACTCCCTAATTTTTCCCTGCCTGGACCTTTTGGTGGCTGTCTGCCCTCTAGGTACCAGGGGTGGTGGAGAGACCCCCAAAGGGTGCTGGTCATGGCTACCCAGAGTCAGCAGGGAGTCATCCTTCTCTCCTCTCCTAGGCTTTGCTGCCACAGTGGGATGGGTGGGGCTGCACAATGGTTGTAGCTCAACTGTTGTACTCTGAGGCACATGGGGTAGGAGGGGTTCTTGGTCATGGGGTGGGTGTGGTCCTTGGTCAAGTGGTGGGTGTGGTTCTTGGTCATGTGGTGGGTGTGGTCCTTGGTCATGTGGCAGAAGGGGTCCTAGAGCTTGGTGCAGGACCCTTGTGTGTTTCCTGGGGTGGGGGTCAATGGGAGGAGGAGGAGGAGGAGGAGGGGAAGTGTTGGTGCCCCTGCTGTTGTGAGTAGTCTTATCCCCTTTTGAAGGTACTGTCATCTGTGGAGATCCTGCCTTCTCCACATCAGCTACGGCCACCACCTTGGAGGATTTGCTGCTTCCTTTTGATGAAGCTGACATCAGAGACTCAGCTGATTTACCAGCTGAAATGGCCGTCAGCTCTGCCTCTAGCGACCCACTGGAGGCTGATGAGAATGTGGCATTTGCCTTAGTGTGGTTCTCTGTACTGGGCACCTGAGATGGTGGCTTTAGGGGAGCAGACTTTGGTGGCTTCAGGTATAGGACCCTTTTGTGTCGAATGGCATCTTCAAACCTCTAGAAAAGAAAAGATGTATTGTGCATCATTCAAGCTTAATAATGCTTAATAATGCTTAATAATGCTATCTTACCTTCTTCATCTCGGTTATTTCCTCGTCTACACTTTGTGAACATATCATCTGAGACTTGGCCCTCCTCTGAAGAATAGACAGTAAGTGGTTGTAGATGGGAGTGTCAAGAGCCTTACCTCACACTCGATCAGGACAGCACCAAGTGCAACCTTTCGCTTCCTCTCCAAGATGTTGCGTTCCTTCTCTGCCTCCAACTCCAATTTCAACACTTCTCTTTGCTGCAGAGCAGTCTTCTCCGCAAGGTCCGCTTCCCTGAGATGGAAAAAAATGAATGGGGCTAAAGTAATAAATAGACTCACTTCTGGATTTTATTTAGCTTCTGCCTTTCAATTTCAATCATTCTCCTAAGAGCCTCCTCTTCCTCATCCAACATTGCCCTGTAATTTGCCCTCTGCATGTTCGCCGCTTCTGTCGTATCATCCTTTGGCGAAGAAGCTTCTCGGAGAGAAACATGGTCGTCCTTGGGAAATGCATCCTTACGACCACTTGTCGGCTGAGCAACGGGAGGTGGTTCGCTGATACAAGGGACGGAGCGCTTCGTCGCGCACCTAGCGCACAGCAGCGATGACCGGCGGCACTGCACTCCTACGTCTTCCTTGGGCTAGAAGCAAAGAGGTCACTATGACACACACCCGCAACGAAAGCCATTCTTTACCTGTGTTGTCGTCATGGAACTTCGGTTCGCTGTCAATCGAGTTAGGCGAGGATTACTGACTTGGGATGCGGAGCTGTTCAGGCAAGAGCCCGGACATGGATCCTCTGGGTCCATAATGGACGGGACTTTGTGGTAGACGCTGGGACAGACTGAACAAGGCTTCGTTTCAATGATACCGTCCGGCGTAAACGCTATCTTTCCAGCACGGGCCGCTCTTTTCAAGCGTTCTAAACGCTCCCTTTCTCGTATCTCCAACTGGGTCACCATAGCTTCTCTTTCCCTTACAGTACGGGATATCTTGTTCGCCTCCAGCTGCTCGCGCCTGGTAGGGTACACCTTTCCATCCTCTGCGAGGTAGCCATATTTCTGCAGGTGTGATTTAATTGTCGGCTTGGTCCGATAGCCCTTTGTATGCTTGTCCAATAGGCTGTTGTAATAGAGCGGGTCCACGTCTTTCAGATAACGCATGGCTGTTGCAACCGCATTCTTGTCGGGTTTTCCTCCTACACAGTATGGCCGCAGCCATCTGGCTTCTCCCGGGAATATCGCGCTCAGTACACTCGGCGGTATGCTTCGATAAAAGCTCGTTTCAAACTCGTTTGCCATCCTTGTTTGATATCTTTCGCGTCCAAGAATAAAATTATATGCTACCTCGGCGTTTAGTACGCGGAAAAAAAATTAGTGCCGCCAATCGCTGAGCAACGACTGTCACGTGACATTTTCATTCAATTTTTAGTTAGTGACGCGACATGCACGTATACATGCACATCCGCAGTGCGCTCATAATAGAACATCGCGCGGACGTCAAGTCATGCAGTATCGAGGACACAAACTGTGAAACCATGCAATTGTACTGATTAGTGGTAAAGTTCCCGGTTGTACCGTATTTGAATACTCACTACTCTTTTTTCTTCTCACCCACTCGGACTCAATTATCAATTGCCGTAATTGTCCGCCATACTTGTTTTTACATCAGATCAATTGTCCTTTATTAAATCATGCGGAGTACAATGCACAACGTTCAATGCATTAATTTGATTTGACATGTGTGGCACAGTGCACTAAATAGAACATCATCGGACGTGTATAGACAAAAAAAAAATCAGTGTTCCTAGCTAGCTACAGCTGACATGGCATGGCTGCATACGTACAGTTTATTTATTTATTTCACCATCAGTACGATCTGAAGGCTTGAACACAGAGTGCTGCCATCACTAGCCAGATTAGAGCTGTGTGCATGCGTGTGTTGACAGAAAGAGACATGTATTTATTTATATATTCGATATCCATGCATGCCACTTGCATGCATATATAATTATAACGGCTGTTACCTGTTGGAGAAACTGTAGCAGCAGCGCCGCCTGTATTAATTAACGATCCGGCATTGATGGGTGTATGGGAAAAGGAGAACTGATAGTAATCATATATGCATGCTCCTTTCGGAGGAACGGCTGTACTGATGTATAGTTTACGTGTAATTATCATACATGTATAGCGAAAGTTCATGGCAATTTACAATCACAATTGCATGCATGTATACATGCATGTATATAATATAATACTGATGCAGTAATTTGTTGCATGCATGCACGTTCCATGTATATTGCCGGATGCATGCATGGATGCATAATTAGAGATGTCTGATATTATTGGCCGGCTAACATGCATAAGCTTAACTATGAAATACATGTATGCATGGAAAAGGCCGCGGGCCTTTGCATGTAAAGCACACGTGATATACCGATTAATTCACGAATTGGCTGCGTCTGGAGGGTTGCGTAGAAGGTGTTCTCTTGGTTTGCTACGTCATAATTTAATACGACGGCATAGCTGTGTGAATAATAAAATCATATAGAGACGTGTAAGACCGTGTACGGACAGGGGAATATATATATATATATATATATAGTTTAACTTACAAGAATGCAATTGTTCCTGTTTTGTTGGGTGGGGCAGTCCAAATAAACGTAGCGCTCGTTTTGTCATTTCCATCGAAGTGTGTCACGGCGCTCTATAAATCAACGCAATTATACATGTACATGCATGTATAATGCATGCGCATGCAAGGTAACTCACGGCGTTAATGGTGCACGCGCTCAACTTCACAACTCCTCCTGGTATTGGAGTGAATGTACCCACGGGAGTTGTGAGATCGGCCATTAGTCGTGCTTGTACCAACAGTCCCTTGAACAAATCGGTACCCGCCAAGGTCACTGCATGAAGGGAGAGAAAGGAGGCACGCACTGACGCATCATCGCGTGCATGCATCCATGCATGGATGCGATGTATATACGCTCTGCACTGAAGTATATATAATTATAATTATATAATTATATATGGGAAAGTTTACGAGAAAAGGGACCTAGCGTGTATTATAAAAAAGTATAATAAAAATGCATTACGTTTGATTTGCTATAACTTCCGAACAGTTAACGCTATCAACTTCCTATTCTCAACACTTCATACTGCACCATTTCTCTATGGTAAAATACATTTTGGAGTCTTGCACTTGCTCTGTGTCAGTATTGCAACGTTTGATACCCCACTGGGTTCAAACCCGCCATAACTTTTGGTAGGAGTAATCAATTCGCTTCAAATTCGGTTTGTAGGTACAGAGGTCCTATACCTATCGATTTGTTCTGTTCGTTAATTTTTATGCCATCCGTTACGGAGATACAGTTGAACAAACTACGTGCACGTTTTCCCGCTTGATTCGCGCCAATGTTATAATCCCCGCCTCCCCATACATTGAGCGGAACGCAATTTGCCCAAATCATTGGCGCGAATCGAGCGCGAAAATGGGCACGTAGTTTGTTCAACTGTATCTCCGTAACGGATGGCATAAAAATCAACGAACAGAACAAATCGATAGGCATAGGACCTCTCTACCTACAAACCGAATTTGAAGCGAATTGATTACTCCTACCGAAAGTTATGGCGGGTTTGAACCCAGTGGGATATCATACGTTGCAATACTGACACGGAGCAAGTACAAGACTCCAAAATGTATTTTACCATAGAGAAATGGTGCAGTATGAAGTGTTGAAAATAGGAAGGTGATAGCGTTAACTGTTCGGAAGTTATAGCAAATCAAACGTAATGCATTTTTATTATACTTTTTTATAATAAACGCTAGGTCCCTTTTCTCGTAAACTTTCCCATATATACGCATCAGCTAGTATATAATATACAGTGCGGCATGCGGGCAAGCTTACGGGTGTAATTGTTTCCAGGTATATAAGCTCCTCCACTGAAGATTGCAGTATTCAAGTTAAAACTTCCGTTGTTAGGTAGGTGGCGTGTAGTGCCATTGTGACCCTCAGGGTATATCCTGGTACACGCTGCCAAGGGAGCACCAGTTGGCTTAGACTGCACATCTAAGACAGTTAGAAGTAGCACAAGAAGTCCCACGGAAAAAAATCCAATATTCATTGTGTCTCGCAGTT
Source organism: Spongilla lacustris (assembly GCA_949361645.1). Lineage (NCBI taxonomy): Eukaryota > Metazoa > Porifera > Demospongiae > Spongillida > Spongillidae > Spongilla > Spongilla lacustris. The sequence continues at coordinate 7,939,738 of OX442427.1, forward strand.
GCATTATCTCGAGTGCATTGCATGCCTTTATATATACCTCGTGCCGCATGCATGCATGTCTGCAGAAATTAAAGGATACGCGCTTAATAAGCATGCACGCACAAAAAAATTGGCACCCCCTAGCTCAAGTCAGCTAGCTAGTCAGTGTCCGATATATATGGGCTATATACTGTCCTCCAATATAATATTATAGTAAGGTAGTGTCCTATGGGCTACTGTCCTCAGTTAATGTAACTGATATTATATATAGAGATATACTAAAATTTTGTATACCTGTCATTTATTATATACAATGTATTATCATTATTATTAAAATGCCTATAATGCCCATGCATTTGGCGGCGTGACCGCGGGAAGGAATTAAGATGGTAAGTGTTTATCCATTCAGAACAGCTTCCACAGCCTCTGTTCTATTATTAGTGATTGTGGTAACGCCGCGTGGTGTTTGTTGCCAAGGGCGCGATATCATAAAAGTCATGTGTATATACACATATTTGGCAGTAAGAAGTGTTTTCAGGCACGTATGCAGGAAAATGCTCCATGTACACACACGCGCGCGCGTGCATGTGCGAATTCCGAGTCCGGCCCACCGTATCTGCACTAATGAGTAGTGATGTTGACGGCATTTGAGCTGCTCTTGGCCTTATGTGTAGCGCTAGCGCTAGCTCAAGTTTACGTACCATGCGAATACGGACAAGGCGTGTGCGAGTGCCCTTCTTCATACCCGACGTGCTACTTCCGTCTGCGCATAGAGAGCATCCGTACGTTCACCAGTTACCAGCTTGTACGAAACAAAGAGGGCACGCTGGTGAGGGAACGAGGTGCTTCTCCCGTTGCCTACCACTTTGACGGCCTGGGAACACTTGTACCCGAAAGCGGCGTCATAGGGAGTTGTGTTACGCGCATGGAAGATTTCTCGCAGCTCAACTGCACGAAACCCTTAACTCTCGACTCAAGAAACGGAAGCTCTGAAGGCATCGTAGTTGTAAATGGCATCACTCCCGGTCCGGCGCTAATTGTGAACGCCGGGCAAACAATCGTCGTGGAGGTATCAAATGATTTGAGTGTTGAAGTTACGTCGATCCATTGGCACGGCCTGCCCCAGAGCGGTACCCCGTGGATGGACGGGGTCCCCGGGGTCAGCCAATGTCCGATCTTGCCAGGAAGTACGTACGCATATACTTTTAATGCTTCTCCGGCGGGAACGTTTTGGTATCACTCCCACACCGGCGATCAGCGAACAAAGGGGGCGTACGGTGCCCTGGTCATCCGGGAAAGTACCGAATACATGACGGAGGCGTTGGCACGGCTAGGAGGATTTCTAGGAGCACAAAATGTCACTCTGATCGACAACCCCACCGAGCACACTGCCCTGTTATTAGAGTGGGCTATCAATGGCGGACAGGCGAAGAACGGGCTTATTAATGGACGAGGCGTAGCCCCTGACACGCCTCCGAATTCGACGAATCTCACCGTATTCCACGTTGAACCTTGGAATGAGGGAAATCAGTACTACAGGTTTCGGTTGCTGGGAGTTCAGTCAGAGAGTCTGTACCGGTTTTCTATTTCAGAGCATAAATTGACTATAATAGCAACAGATGGCTACTTCGTGGAACCTCTCAAGAGCGTGGACTACGTGTTTGTACATACCGGGGAGCGTTACGATTTTCTTCTAGAACCCGTGACTTCTGACGTTGCGAACAAAACACGAAACTTTCTTGTTTTGGCTGAAGACATGCCCAATAACGAAGCCTCCATCGCTGCAAAGAGCTCCTTTAGCGCGTTAGGTATTTTGCGCTATGGCAGGGGACATCCCTCTTCTGCAGAGTACGAGCATGTTTTGAACTCTGCTCCAAGGAGATGCACTAGCCAGAATAGCTGCCTGGCGTTGAATTGTCCATTCAAAAGCTATCACAGCGGCAAACACATAGATTGTATACCTGTGACACAACTGAGGCTACTATTCGAAACACCCCTGGGGGAAATCCCTATCGACCCAGTTTCTGACCAGCTTTTTTTCGACTTCGCACCAAATGGTGAAAATAATTCTCCGTCCGTGAATGGTAGGAATTTTGTTTTTCCTAGTGGATCACTGCAGACGCAGCTTGGGCAGCCATTTGAAAGATGTGTGTTAGGAAGGACGAACTGTTCGCGCACCCAAGAATGCGTGTGCACCCACGTTCACGAGTTGAACAACACCAACCAGACGGTCCAGCTTGTTCTAAGCGCCCTTGACAACAGGCACGACGGGGGAGAACACTCCGTCCATCTCCACGGACACTCTTTTCACGTGATTGCCATCGTATACGGCAAATACGACGCAGACGGCAATTTAACGGGTCCAACTAAGGATGTCGCGTGCGGCAGCGGCGACCCAAGGTGCACTGCTCCTATGTGGACCTCTGCCCCGCCCCCCGCTAATATCTCCGCCTGGACGGTTCGCAAGGACACCGTGGTTGTTCCCGCCGGTGGCTATGTGATAATCCGTTTCCGCAGCGCTAACCCCGGATGGTGGTTGATGCATTGCCACATGGATCCGGATTTCGCTGGTGGAATGGCGGTCGTTTTCAACGAGCTAGGCTTTAATCACCCACGACCGCCTCCGTCCCTAGGGCAGTTGAAATGTGGAAGTTATAAACCTGGTCCTTCTCTTATTTTGGGCAATTCATTACGGGACAGTAACGACGAATTGTCAGTAAAAGGCGAGTCACGCGAGCAAGCCACCTTCCATTTGACATGTTCATTGAAGCAGGCGGACGTTTACTATATAATAGTTTGTCTTGTTCCAATATAAATAATAAATATTGAATAATTATACTTTATTATACAATCATGCCGGTTGGCTTTCAGTTACAAGGGTCAAATTCAGTTAGTCTGGTGCTACTGAGTTGTCCAGTAAGTCAGTTCCCCAGCATTCATAAGACTAAACCACCAGGCCCAACCTAACTCTCTGCAGACAAACCAAGTCTTGAAGTCTAAAGCATGAACTGATAAGCAGTGGCCGGGGTGGCAGTGGCTGGGGTGGCAGTGGCACAGATACGTGGCTGAATGAATGTGATGGAGACTGAGCCAGGCCACTATGAGAGAGGTTAAAACTAGCCTGTTTGCAAGCTGAGATTAACTCACCCCAACCGGGAGGCGGGGAGCTTACAGCTTTATTCCTGTATCCGCCCCTGCGTTTTATTATAATTATACGCATATGTCTACGACTAGACTACGTGTATAGCTCATTAAAAAAAAAAACCCGTAAGTTCGTAAGTATTAAAAGTATTTTTTTCACCGCTGCGATGGAAATCAGTGGTCCTCGTAGCCATCATTATCAGACGTATTCGGATATATGTAGAGCTTATGCACTGAACTAATTAGTGCGCTTGGCCCATAGATGAAATTGGTATCTCCCATATGCATTTTTTAAGTGGCAAAGCGTTGCTGAATATTGCACGGTGTCTGTGTTCCAGTATTGTGTGGGCGTATTAAGAACGTGCTTACTTAGCGGGCTTGTCCAAACTATTTTTGGAATAATAGCGTCATTGTGACGTCACAGTTTTACCCCCCCCCCCCCCGCCTCCAGTAAGTTTTTGTTCTACTCAATCAGAATGTGAGAGTCATTGGAGATCGCTATTCTCCAAAAAGGGTAGTCTGAATAGGCATGCTGCCACAGTTGCCTGTGGAATCTGCGCTGCCGCTAGCTTTTATACAGCTCTGGCTGTACATGTACATTTATAAAAACCTAATTTGCGGACAATATAAGCGTCATAGCCTTAACCCCTCCCTCAAACGTCACATTGACGCTATTTTCCAAAAATAGTTTCGACCAGCCCCCTTAATCTAATTTGCCACTCCAAATGGTGATGTAACTATCTTCTATGGTATCATGCAGTGTGCCAGTGCGCCTGCGTAACCGAAGTGGTGCTTTAGTTTTAAATGTGAAAATTGGTTTTGAAATATGATATCTAAACACGAGTGGTTATATGAATTAGTTTCAAAATCTTATCGCTTCAGCAACGGTACGGTTTAAAATTTTTATTCTGTAATACAAGACAATAACATACTATACCCAAGTGAACCTGCTAGATTATAGATCAGCACAGCCTAGCCGGCTGTTTCATGCCAGAAAGACCCTAGCATTAGAGAAAAGCTCACCTTGCCAATGGACAGATCTGTCAAGCCTTGCAAGATCATGTTAGTGTAGCCATTCTGGAGACCCGATGATCGGTCGCCAAAGGTTCAAATGAATTACAGAATAGTATACATTCCATCATTACCACACTTATAATTTCTATACATGTACCAGTGATTCCTCACTGGATGATATCATTATTAATTTCTGTATGACCAAAGACAACTATTGGTTGAGCCTACACACACTAAGTTGTTTACAAGAAGACATAATTATGTCTTCTTCACTTTGGGACCAGACAGACCACCAAGTAGTAGTCCCCACTGTCTCTTGACCTGCACACAGGCTTCTTTGACACTGCTGCTGACTTAACTTGATTTATCGAAGGTGCATCAGTCATCATCTCTTGGTCGAGTGCCGATTGGTCAGGACCACCAAATGCCTCTTGTTCAGCCACCACTTTGTCTGATTCAACAGAAACAGCTTGGTCGAGTGCCGATTGGTCAGGACCACCAAATACCTCTTGTTCAGCCACCACTTTGTCTGATTCAACAGAAACAGCTTGGTCGAGTGCCGATTGGTCAGGACCACCAAATGTTTCTTGTTCAGCCACCACTTTGTCTGATTCAACAGAAACAGCTTGGTCGAGTGCCGATTGGTCAGGACCACCAAATGTTTCTTGTTCAGCCACTACTTTGTCTGATTCAACAGAAACAGCTTGGTCGAGTGCCGATTGGTCAGGACCACCAAATGTTTCTTGTTCAGCCACTACTTTGTCTGATTCAACAGAAACAGCTTGGTCAAGTGCCGATTGGTCAGGACCACCAAATGTTTCTTGTTCAGCCACTACTTTGTCTGATTCAACAGAAACAGCTTGGTCGAGTGCCGATTGGTCAGGACCACCAAATGCCTCTTGTTCAGACACCACTTTGTCTGATTCAACAGAAACAGCTTGGTCGAGTACAGATTGGCCACCAAACACTTCTTGGACGGTGACAGCAGGGCTTCCACACTGCAGCTGTGCCAGAGAAGCTGGAGGTGGAGGCTGCCTTGAGTTCAGCTCATTGAAGACCACAGCCATCCCTCCCTCCAGGTCTGCCTCAATGTGGCAGTGCATAATGTACCACCCAGGATTGTTGGCAAGGAAGCGAATTATGACATATCCACCAGCTGGCACGATAACTGTATCTTTTCGTACAGTCTTGGTGGAAATGGTCACGGGGGGCGCCCCGGAGGACCACTGGGGGGCAGAGCAGACTGCAGTGTTGCCACACGTGATGTCGCTGTTAGCTCTGGTGAGTCTTTCCCCTGAATACTGGCCATAATAGATACCCACCACTTGGAAGGAGTGACCATGAAGATGTATAGGGTGCTCCATGCCTCGGACATCCAGAGCACTAAGTACCAGCTGAACAGTTTGGTAGGCATTGTTCAGATCATACACATAGGTGCAGACACACTCGCCTGCACGAGAGCAATTCGTGGCTCCAAGGGCACACCTTCTCAGCAGAGTGTTTGGCTGTGTCTGAAGAGACCCGCTGGGAAAGACAAAGTTCCTCCCATTCACAGCAGGTCTCCTGCCCGACCCACCATTTGCGGCAAAATTAAAGAAGATTTCATCGGCAACAGGTTTCGTTGGAAGATCCCCGAGAGGTGTGTCCAACAGCAACCTAAGTTGTGTGACAGGTATGCAGTCTATGTTCCTGCTGCTGTTATACGCCCTGAAGGGGCAGTTTAATGCAATGCAGCGATTCTGCTCCATACAAGTTCTAGGTGGAGCATTCACAATCGTTGTGTACTCGGTAGAAGGAGGCGCACCCATCCCATACCGGAGGATACCCTGTGCATTAAAGTAGCGGGGGTTAGTGCCGGCTGACATTGGCTCTGCCAAGATGAGGTAGTCCTGCTGTGCAGCAGCCTGCAGTGGAGAGACGGGCTGCAACAGGAAGTCATACCGCTCCCCCGTGTGAACGAATATGTAGTCCACTGCACTCAGTGGCTCTGTGAGGAAGCCATCAGTGCCTACAACTGTAAGCTTGTGACCCTCAATGGAGAACCTGTACAGTGGCCCACTCTGTGCACCAATCAGACGGAAGCGATAGTACAGGGCTCCGCCCATTGAAACGCTTTGCTGCACATTGATGGTCGTCAGCCTTGCATAATTCCAAGGTTGGCCTCTGTATAAGCCACGCCCATTAATGAGCCCTGAACCCTGGAAGTCGCTTAGGAGAAGTGTGTGGACTTCTGGGATGTCTGTGATGCTTGTATTAGGTGTACCAAGAGCAGCTGCTAGTGCCGACCAAACTGAGGGCAGCTCCCTCACAATCAGGCCTCCATATTCCCCCCGCACCCTCTGCTGAACGACGTGGGAGTGGTACCAGAACGTGCCCGCTGGGACGGCCTTGAAGATGTAGCGGTACGTGCTGCCGGGAGTGATCGGACACTGGCTGACCCCGGGTACCCCGTCCATCCATGGTGTACCGTTCTGCGGCAGGCCGTGCCAATGGATGGTGGTAACTTCCGACGTCATCTTGTTCACCACATCGACGACTAACGTCTGACCGACGGTAGCGATAAGTGTGGGACCCGGAATAAGACCGTTCACCGTCACCAAAGCGTAAGGGTAGTAATTCCGGTTCAAGTTCAGCGTTATTGGCTCTGTGCAACCCAAAGCCATGAACCCCTCGTTAGCAGTGGAACAGTTGCTCTCGAGTCCGAAGGTGCGTACGAGATTTCCCTTAGAGTCAAATTGGAACTGAGCTGGATTCTTACTGTCCTGTACGCGAACCAGTCTTTGCGTTCCGTCAGGTAGGACAAGTTGGTAGCTCGTGAAGGCCACGGCGTTCTCGATGTCAAGCTGGAAGTAACACGTCTGGTAAGAAGGCGGGCATTCGCACACGCGCTGCATGTACTGACATTGGACGACCTCCTGGGCGATAGCGAGCTGGAGCACAGCTCCGAACACGACTAAGCGAAGCACTGTGGGTGCGAGGGCACATATGTAGTTATGATCTGAGCAGATAAAATGGCACATGCTATGAACACCCCAGCTCTTACTTTTATTCTGCGACAAAACCCAATCCAGCTAGTTACTGTAGTTTTGCATTGAATTGCAGGTATTTTATAAGAAAACTTCCAAACTATCCCTCCCCCGTCCTGCTGTGTATACAACGTAAGTACCAAAGTGCAGTACTGTAAAAACTATGGCTCAGAGACTTCGACGTTAGCACAGCACATACCACTGCACGTAGTGACGTAACCGGTACATGGGCACTCCAGCCCTTTCCCTTCCTAGCCCTCTCTACAGCTCCACGATGACACCTGCCCATCACTCTTTGCGCGCGTCTCATAAATATTAAAAAGCGGTTAATCAGCTGTCACGTGTGCCCATATTATGTGAACTGCAACTTTGATTGAACCAGTTCCTGCTGCGGCAACCCGCCCTCCCTCCTCTGTTTCTTTCTGGCCAACTCCATTCTCTCGCGCTTGATATCTTCTTCATCTTCAAGGCGACCAATCCGTGCACTGGAAGGAATAATAGACTCAGCTAACAGCAGACTAGCCGCAACCCAAACGTGCCACACCCTCTCCCACCACAAAACCTCCAACTACTGTCCACACACAAAACAAACTGATTCCAACATTGCCGTGACCCACCTCCTGGATTCTTCAAACTGCTGCTGAGCATAGCTGGACTCCATAGCAACATCGTCATGTCTTTCCCCTACAAACCTGAGACCAGCCAATGATTAATACCAATCAATATGCAAGCACACTTATACACAATGCTACAAGCCACCCATTTTACACACAGGTGTACATTTGTAACTGTGTGTCACCCATTATTCATTGTTTGTGTGTGTATGTGTATTCAGTTGGGGGGGGGGGGGGGGGGGGGGGTACATAGTGATACAGTTATTGCATCATTAAGGGCACACTGCAATATTGGTCCCCCCCCAAATTACATAACAGCTTCTGCCACCTCTGATATTCAACTGCTCACCTACATGAACATTTTAATAAAATGACATACTACAACAATCAAACAATGGCTAATATATATCAGTAATGGTTCTATCAAATGAACACAAATGCACCCTCAACATGTACACTCACATCATCATATGATGCCACCATGTGTACACTCACATAATGATAATATGATGCCACAACATGTACACTCACATCATCATATGATGCCACAACATGTACACTCACATCATCATATGATGCCACAACATGTACACTCACATCATCATATGATGCCACAACATGTACACTCACATCATCATATGATGCCACAACATGTACACTCACATAATGATAATATGATGCCAATGAGAATATGATGCCAATGAGAATATGATGCCACAACTGCCAAAGTCACTGATACAACAATAGTTAATATATACAGCCTACATCGCGAGACTCGTAGCACCTAAAGAGAACACTCATAGCACCTAAAGGGAACACTCATAGCACCTAAAGAGAACACTCATAGCACCTAAAGAGAACACTCTAGCACGTAAAGAGAACACTCTAGCACCTAAAGAGAACACTCGTAGCACCTAAAGAGAACACTCATAGCACCTAAAGAGAACACTCATAGCACCTAAAGAGAACACTCATAGCACCTAAAGAGAACACTCATAGCACCTAAAGAGAACACTCATAGCACCTAAAGAGAACACTCGTAGCACCTAAAGAGAACACTCAAGAGAACACTCATAGCACCTAAAGAGAACACTCGTAGCACCTAAAGAGGACACTCATAGCACCCAAAAGAGAACACTCATAGCACCTAAAGAGAACACTCATAGCACCTAAAGAGAACACTCATAGCACCTAAAGAGAACACTCATAGCACCTAAAGAGAACACTCGTAGCACCTAAAGAGAACACTCTAGCACCTAAAGAGAACACTCGTAGCACCTAAAGAGAACACTCGTAGCACCTAAAGAGAACACTCGTAGCACCTAGAGGACACTCATAGCACCCAAAAGAGAACACTCATAGCACCTAAAGAGAACACTCATAGCACCTAAAGAGAACACTCATAGCACCTAAAGAGAACACTCATAGCACCTAAAGAGAACACTCATAGCACCTAAAGAGAACACTCGTAGCACCTAAAGAGAACACTCGTAGCACCTAAAGAGAACACTCATAGCACCTAAAGAGAACACTCATAGCACCTAAAGAGGACACTCATAGCACCCAAAAGAGAACACTCATAGCACCTAAAGAGAACACTTATAGCACCTAAAGAGAACACTCATAGCACCTAAAGAGAACACTCATAGCACCTAAAGAGAACACTCATAGCACCTAAAGAGAACACTCATAGCACCTAAAGAGAACACTCATAGCACCTAAAGAGAACACTCATAGCACCTAAAGAGAACACTCATAGCACCTAAAGAGAACACTCGTAGCACCTAAAGAGAACACTCAAGAGAACACTCATAGCACCTAAATAGAACACTCATAGCACCTAAAGAGAATAATGCCTTTTGAACATTATATTCAATCATGATACTGGACACATGGGCAGTAATTCTAACTACCTTTGTGGTAAAGCTACAATGAAAAGAAGGGTCCAGGGTGAAGTACCTGCAAGCACGAGGGCACCAAGATATAATGGTAACCAGTGCAGTACAGTAATAGTAAGTGATGTTCACTATCAAATCAGATGACAATGCATTATCAATGGCTAAACAGCTGATGGCTGCAATGGGCCAGTGTTTATGGACAGTGTTAATGGACTGATGGCTGCAATGGGCCAGTGATGGCTGCAATGGGCCAGTGTTAATGGACTGATGACTGCAATGGGCCAGTGTTAATGGACTGATGGCTGCAATGGGCCAGTGTTAATGGACTGATGGCTGCAATGGGCCAGTGTTAATGGACTGATGGCTGCAATGGGCCAGTGTTAATGGACTGATGACTGCAATGGGCCAGTGTTAATGGACTGATGGCTGCAATGGGCCAGTGTTAATGGACTGATGGCTGCAATGGGCCAGTGTTAATGGGCTGATGGCTGCAATGGGCCAGTGTTAATGGACTGATGGCTGCAATGGGCCACTTTCAGCGTGCATAGTTACATGTACATGTACTGCCTACAAACGGCAGTGCTCTACACATTTAGCCATTGATCCGCAAAGGATTACTGCTAGCTAACGTTTAATCTCTATTCATCCTTATGTAAGGAGCATGGTCCCTTGCATAAGGACAATGTTGAAGTATAAAAACAATAGCAACAGCTTGGTAGCTAGAATTTTCATTGATCGAAAGTAGAATTAGTCACATGGCTAAATTAATTTTATTACAGCCATATCCTTATAGGAAAATCAAAGGCATCAAGTTGGAATCAGTAACATTTGAATGGCGAAGCAGCACCATAGAATTGCATATTTCTTGTACTACAAGTGGACCGCAGCAATGCCAATGGACAAACTGCTTACTGAGGTCAGAGATGGCTACAGAATCAATTAAATCATACCCAGAAGTAGCAGGATGGGTACGAACCAGGCTATCTTTTGCCATTTTGAGGGCCACAAATTTATGCTTACGGGGTCCTCGAACCAAATGGAGGTGGTGCAGCTATGGATGATGGGGCTGGTCTGCCGGAACTTGTTTATTAAGTGGCACATATGTGTATTATTATTTTATACTATTTCTTGTATGTCATTATTATGTGTATTTTTGTTGTAAATGTTTTAATTATTGTATAAGATTTTTAGAGTGTTAAACCATAAGTGTTATTTCTAGTTTGAGATAGTCACAATACAGAATCAATTAAATTGTTTTAATGAAAGAAATTCTTTCAAAACATTATGAAACTTCAATTGCATATACACACCCCTGATTTCTAATGCATAAGAACTAAAGTAATGCTCAAATCATCCAAAAAATATCAACTTAATAGTAGTACTTTGTTGTTCATGATTATGTCAATATGCTATATCAAGTCATCATTAAAAAAAAACACCACTTCCACCATTAAAATAGGGGAACAAGTTGTTAAACTAACTGGTCTTGATATAATTTATATCATCACAGTTGAAAGAGAAGTGATCTAGCTACTATCATAAAATGAAATAAGCTGCTCTTAGTTACTCCCCTTCAACGATATATAGTTCAAAAACGTGCGTCCTTAACCGCACTTAAATAAGGAACAGCTGGAGATTAAACGCTAAATAGCCATTGATCCGTACAGGATTGCTGCTTAACACATCGGCATTGCCTGAACATGCCTAATGCACTCAGGATGTATATGTATATACTAAGAAACTTTAGGTTTAGGGACATAGCTGTTGATGCACATGAAGACCCTGACACACCCAACCCAAACCACAAACCAACCACACCCAACCCACATACCAACCACACCAACACACCAACCACACACCCAACCACACCCAACCACACACCCAACCAAGCCCAACCATCATACATGTATAAGCCAACCATACACTCATACAACCCAACCACATGCACACACACACACACACACACACACACACACACACACACACCCTCTCCTTACTTTCTCTTGTCATATCCAAATATTTCTCTAATGGCCGAAGAGTAGTCGCAAGCTTCGCTGTCATCAATGAAGTCATCCTCACCTTCCTCCACAAAGTCAGACATGTCCTCCTCCTCCTCCTCCTCCTCCTCTCCCATGTCCTGGCTCCCACCATGAAGCTTCCTCCTCTCAAGCATATCGGCAACCTCACCAGCCCAGCTGCTGGAGTGCTTGGGCTTGGCAGGAGTCGCAAATTTTGGTCTTCCATTTTGACTCAGCTTGGAGAACGATGTGCCATAGAAGTCAATGGCCTGCACAGAGTTCAGATATGGATTCTTCTGTGATGGTGGCACAACTGGTGCACTCTTTGGAGGTTCTCTCTGGGGTATGGTATGGTGTGCCTTGATGACAGCACGAGGTGGAATGGAGGGTTTGGGACCATTGCTTCTGTCCCCAGTTGGTTTGGGACTGTGGCTAGACCCCCTGTCATGGCCTGCTGTGCCATTGGTTGACAGCTTCATGGATGTTGCAGGAGACTTGCTTTTCCCCCGGTGTTGTGTTGAATCTATTGCACCAACACTTAGGGATTTTCTCTTCTGCCCACTCACCACTTCTTTAGGGGCGGGGACAGAGGACTGCCTTGGGGCCTTCCTTAAGTCCTCCTTGGGTAGGTCCTTCGGAGGCTCTGTGGTTTTCTTTTGTGCTATACTTAAGAGCTCTTGGAAACTCAAAGGTGCTGCCTGAGACTTAGTAGAGGTTGAACGTGATGGAACAGCTGCCACGTGAGCAGCTGGTAAGCTTTTCCTGGTATGAGTCAGAGATGATGGTTGAGATTTTGGTGGTCGCTCGTTAGGTCTGGGTGCTTTTGAAGATTTAGATTTCGGTGGGTTTGAAGAATGTGTAGCCGATTGCGAGGAAGAGGGTTTTGGTGACTTCAATGAACGCGCAACTGGTTGTGAATGGGCGTCCTTTGCTAGGGCAGTGTTCTGTTCTCGTGACAATTCTGCCTTAGAACTTGTCTGTGAACGGATGGCAGTAGGCGCCTTAGAAACTGAAGGTTTCTGTAGCTGTTTCTGAACAGCAGCCATCCTGGATTCCTTACGTTTCTCGGCTGCTTTCTTCTCATCGAGTTTAATTTTCACCATCTCCGCGACAACGTCTTCTTGTCGCTGTTTCTTGCGCTCAAGCTGCAGTAAGTGCATTACAACATGCGCCATAACAATTAAAAAACTTGCCTGTTTTTCGGCCACCAACTGGTTGGCAGAAGCCTTTGCCATCAGCAGCTTGAAGTCCATGGTGAACAACTTCAATTAATGCCACCCAGTCTGTTTTGACATACAGATATCAACATACAGGATTATAATTTCATGCTTATTTCTAGATAGAAGCTAATGTATTCACCGTTCTGTCATATGCAGAAAAACAAGAGCCCCGCTTATTGTGATGGGGGTCTTGGTCCCAGACCAACAAGCACTCGCTTAACCCTCTAGTTTCCTCGGTATGGACCTGGATGCAACAATTGAGGACAATTTCAGATTACTTCCCGACGTTTTAAAGAATTTAAAGAAAGAACGAGACCATCTAAATGCTCAGGTAAGAAAGATAAAAATCGCGATAAAATGAATACGTGTAGATACGTGTGGATACGTATATAGTTGAAAGGTACAGCGGAGACCACAACAGAGGGGGAGTGGCCTAGCGTTGTCCTTGCTATCCAGTCGACACTCAAAGATCTACAGAGCTTGCACGATCAATGCACTGCACTTGACCACAGCAGCCAGCTGCTAGACCCAATCTTAGTCAAGTGTGCCAGGGCACTAGAACCTGCAGTGGAACAGACTGTGGATGCCCAACACTCACAGAGCTACCTGAAGTGGCTAAAGGTCGTACAGAAATGGAGGTACGTGGGGGGGGGGGGGGGGGGGGGGGGCACATACGCATGATAGGTATTAGGTACATAAAGACACATGATGGTACGTAGGGACACATGATGGTACGTAGGGACACATGATGGTACATAGGGACACATGATGGTACATAGGGACACATGATGGTACGTAGGGACACATGATGGTACGTAGGGACACATGGTGGTACGTAGGGACACATGATGGTACATAGGGACATATGGTGGTACGTAGGGACACATGATGGTACGTAGGGACACATGATGGTACATAGGGACACATGGTGGTACATAGGGACACATGGTGGTACGTAGGGACACATGATGGTACGTAGGGACACATGATGGTACGTAGGGACACATGGTGGTACGTAGGGACACATGGTGGTACGTAGGGACACATGGTGGTACATAGGGACACATGGTGGTACGTAGGGACACATGGTGGTACGTAGGGACACATGATGGTACGTAGGGACACATGATGGTACGTAGGGACACATGACGGTACATAGGGACACATGATGGTACATAGGGACACATGGTGGTACGTAGGGACACATGATGGTACGTAGGGACACATGATGGTACGTAGGGACACATGATGGTACATAGGGACACATGGTGGTACGTAGGGACACATGATGGTACGTAGGGACACATGATGGTACGTAGGGACACATGATGGTACATAGGGACACATGGTGGTACATAGGGACACATGATGGTACATAGGGATGTTACTATGTACAGTCTTCATTTCCAGTGGTTGCATTGATGCCTGCCTGAAGAGGGGCTCTCCCCAGGATGCAGTAAGGGCCTACACGCAGCTAAGCTGCATAGCTGGACGGCTGCAGTGTTCCAAATGTATTCACCTGGAGAAGTATGCCAGTAGCACCAGACAGCTGTGGTGCAGCAGGCTCCAAGAGAGAGTGACCAGGTCTTGGACCACTGCCACACATTTTACATGGGCTGTTTCTACTTCTTGTTCCTGCATGGGCCCCCCCCCCCCATTCCCACATAGGGCCCCCTCTCATTCCCGCATGGCTCCTCCCATTCTCACTTAATCCCTCCCATGTTGCATCCTACTTTAACATCTTGCTACATATGATACAACAAATTTTTGGCCTCCCATTATTGCATCCCTTCCTCTCCCTCCATTGCATCCCTCCCTCCCCTCCATTACATCATTGCATCCCTCCATTACATCATTGCATCTTCCCCTCCCCTCCATTACATCATTGCATCCCTCCATTACATCATTGCATCCCTCCCTCCTCTCCATTACATCATTGCATCCCTTCATTACATCATTGCATCCCTCCCCTCCCTCCATTACATCATTGCATCCTCCTCCCCTCTCCATTACATGTTTGATGACCTCCCCACCCCAGTGACTTCATGGCTGTGCTGAAAGAGATCAAGTGGCCTGCACCCTTTTCCTCATCGTCACAAATCCAAGACCTGTGGACCAAATGCAATCAAAGGTTCACTGAACTGTTCAGTCTTCTCCTTGAGCTTGAGGCTCCATCCCATGGCCCCCCTGGCCCTCGTCATGACCCCCATGGCCCCCCTGGCCCTCGTCATGACCCCCATGGCCCCCATGGCCCTCATCATGACCCCCATCGCCCCCATGGCCCCCCTCATGAACCCCATGGCCTCCACATTCCTTCTGAGGGTTGTCTCCCAAAATTGCAGGACCCAGTTGTGCTTCCAATCAGAGTTCTTTTGGACCCGCTTAAAAAAAGGTTCCAATTTCACTTTTATGGCAACAAGAAAACTAACGTAAAAGAAAAGGTTAGTTTTCAGTACCGTTACAGCACAGTACTCATATATGTGTTCCCCACAGCCGGAATGGTACTTCACCCAAGTGTCAGCCTGGATCAGTGAGCACTCGTACTTCATGGAGAAGATTATACAGCCCCTTATGCAGGGTACATACCAAGGGGTTAATGCGAGGGTTAGTGGCCTCTCCCCTCTTGGCGCCTGTGTTCAATCCAGGCATGTGCACACACACACACACACACACACACACACACACACACATACACACACACACACACACACACACACACACACACACACACACACACACACACACAAATACACACACACACCAGCTGGAGTTCATTCGAGGCCTTCTGCAAGAGGTGGAGCTAAAGTTGCTCCATGACCTGCCCAGCATTGTGTATGACGACGCTGTCATGGCTCACCTGATTGACGAGCTTCTTCTGTTTGAGAGGGAGCTGCGGTCGGTGGTCCAGTACCCTCCTCCCCAGCCCAGTTGCATTCATGTACTGTATGACGAGGTGGCACTCCATAAGTGGGTCAGCCTGGAGAAACAATGTGAGCATCTAGGTGGGGGTGGAGGTGGGGGTCAGCCTAGATGAGCAATGTGAGCATCTAGGTGGGGGTAGAGGTGAGGGCCAGCCTGGATGAGCAATGTGAGCATCTAGGTGGGGGTCAGCCTGGAGAAGCAATGTGAACATCTAGGTGGGGGTGGGGGTCAGCCTGGAGAAGCAATGTGAGTATCTAGGTGGGGGTCAGCCTGGAGAAGCAATGTGAGCATCTAGGTGGGGGTCAGCCTGGAGAAGCAATGTGAACATCTAGGTGGGGGTCAGCTTGGAGAAGCAATGTGAGCATCTAGGTGGGGGTCAGCCTGGAGAAGCAATGTGAACATCTAGGTGGGGGTCAGCCTGGAGAAGCAATGTGAACATCTAGGTGGGGGTCAGCCTGGAGAAGCAATGTGAGCATCTAGGTGGGGGTCAGCCTGGAGAAGCAATGTGAGCATCTAGGTGGGGGTCAGACTGGAGAAGCAGTGTGAACATCTAGGTGGGGGTCAGCCTGGAGGTGGTGGTGGGAGGGGGAGGGGTCAGCCTGGTGAGCATGGACTAGGTTGGCATGTTAAGCCTGCAGAGTGAGAGGTAAAAAAAAAAAGTGTACATCTGTTGCCATGGTTCCTTGAAGAATTGCTATACTTCAATTCTCAGTTGCCCTGGAGCGCCTAAAAAAGGTGACCTCATCTCCCACTGCCTGGCAGTGCCAGTACGGGAACATGGCAGCTGCTGATGACACCTGTGTGTCCGAGTGCACTGAAGGGTTCATGGGGATTATTGCTGGGATCACAGGTAAAGGGGAGGGTGGGTGGAAGGGGAGGGAGGGGAGGGGAGGAGGGGAATTTGGAATGGCTGGCTTTTCCCCTTTCGCTTTTCAGAGCGCTACAGGTGTGTGGAAGGCTTGGAGCAGCAGGTGATGTTCTTGGAGCTGCAGCTGGACCTTCTGATGGAGTACCATCAAGAACTTGTCGCAGCCAGCAAGAAGGCTGCTGGTACCCAGCCCAATGAAGACCTCTGTGCCTACCTCAACTCTGCCAACTACATTGTCTTGATACTGAAGAAGTGGGGAGAACAGGAAGTGTGTGAGGGTGTGTGGGGTATGTGGACGTGTGTGATGTTGTGTGTCAACTGTGTGGGGTATGTGAGGGTGTGTGGAGATTTGAGGTTGTGTGAGGGTGTATGTGTGTGAGGTTGTGTGATGGGGTATGTATGTGTGAGGTTGTGTGAGGTTGTGTGAGGGTGTATGTGGGGTGTGAGGATCATGTGAGGTTATGTGGGTGTGTATGTGCATGTAAGTACACATATAATTATTTATGAACAAGTTGTGATGACATCACTCTTGGTCACATGACTTTTTAGTCAGCTGCTGAGAGAGCTTTCTTTTTACCATGCACATGGCCAGTTCTTCCTTAGGCTGCACTACCACCTCAACCCTCACCCCAATCACCCTGCCACTCATGGGGGAAGGCTACAGTGGCTCAGACAGATCATCCCCACCAGGAGATTGGACCCACAGTTCGCCGAGTCTGAAGGCAGCGTCTTTGCCACTCCCCTTGCAGCCTTCTCTTCCCTCGTGGGCGAGATACAGAGCTGGTTAGTCCAACACGTTATGGCTGTTGCCAAGGACAACTGCAAAAAATACAAACGAGACAGGTGGGTGTTGTCAGCCATGCATCCTGTGAGGGAGTGGGGCTGTTACTGCACTTTTGTGCCTGCAGGTGGCATCACATGACCCTGGATAGGGACCTGGTCTCCCTGGACCCCTCCCCCTCTGCCTCAGAACTCTTCAGCAGGCTTAGGGACCAGTTGATGTTCCTGGAGTCCCATGTGTCCCCACTCATCACTCCTGACCTCTGCACCCTCATTAACAAAGAGCTGGACCAGCTGTTACTAACTGAGGCATGGATGTGTGGTGTGTGCTGAGGCATGGATGTGTGGTGTGTGCTGAGGCATGGATGTGTGGTGTGTGCTGGGGCATGGATGTGTGGTGTGTGCTGAGGCATGGATGTGTGGTGTGTGCTGAGGCATGGATGTGTGGTGTGTGCTGAGGCATGGATGTGTGGTGTGTGCTGAGGCATGGATGTGTGGTGTGTGCTGAGGCAAGGATGTGTGGTGTGTGCTGAGGCAAGGATGTGTGGTGTGTGCTGAGGCAAGGATGTGTGGTGTGTGCTGAGGCATGGATGTGTGGATGTTTGTCTTGCATTAATTAGAATCATGTACTGGCCTAATCACTCCACTAGATGTCATGTTAGACAAAAAAAAAAAATTTTTAAAAACTGCACACTACTCCACCCATAGACAAGGCTAAAATAACATGGGTAGCCATGACTAGAGCCATGACTACATGCTAAGATAACATGGGTGGTCATGACTACATGCTAAGATAACATGGGTGGTCATGACTACATGCTAAGATAACATGGGTGGTCATGACTACATGCTAAGATAACATGGGTGGTCATGACTACATGCTAAGATAACATGGGTGGCCATGACTACATGCTAAGATAACATGGGTGGCCATGACTACGTGCTAAGATAACATGGGTGGCCATGACTACATGCTAAGATAACAATGTTCTTCAGGTGGTGGCTAGCAACCACTTCTGTGAGGGAGGTGCTACCCAGCTGAACTATGATATCTCCACGGTGATGGTAGCTCTACTTGCAGAGTTCTGTGTTGACATACCTCCCATACACCTACTGGAAATGTGAGACTGGGCCCATAGCTAGGCATGGTGTGGGCCCATAGAGCTAGGCATGGTGTGGGCCCATAGAGCTAGGCATGGTGTGGGCCCATAGAGCTAGGCATGGTGTGGGCCCATAGAGCTAGGCATGGTGTGAGCCCATAGAGCTAGGCATGGTGTGGGCCCATAGAGCTAGGCATGGTGTGGGCCCATAGAGCTAGGCATGGTGTGGGCCCATAGAGCTAGGCATGTGGCTATCTTGCTGTGTTTACCAGCTAACCACTCCCCCCCCCCCCCCCCCCCCCCCCCCCCCTTGCTAACATCAGGACCCGGGAAGCCTGCAAACTGCTAAAGCTGTTGCCAGGTTCTGCAAAGTTGGTGGGAGAGATGTTGGAGCCATTGAGGCAGGCCAGTGTGGCTACTGCTGATGTGTACAGCGCTGCCATTACAGCCCTGTCAGACATGGGCGTCCACACCCTGGAGCCCCTTCAGGCTTTGAACATCCTCATGCTGAGGATTGAGCCAGCTTAGAGTTTGGAGGAGACTGTTACGTCACTGTTGGAGGGACTGTTACATTGTGTGTAATGCCAATGTATCTTGATGGAGGCTACATCACCCTCTTCACCCTCCCTTCATTTCTGAATCATTAAGTTCTGTCATGTGGTACTAAGCTAATGAATAACATTGTCTTTCAGAAGCAAAGAATATAGGTGTGATGTAAGACGTCTGAGGGGAAGGACAGTCATGTGACTGGAAGCTTGAGGGGAGGAGTAATCATGTGACTGGGGATGACAGTCATGTAATAGATCCTGCACTGTACTAAGGACAGTGACCTATGAACTGTGGCAGCTGCTGGGATGAGCTCCAGTGGGTGGTAGCCAGCCCTTGACCTTCCGGAGTTGGCTCCTAGCCAGCTGGACCTCTTTCACAAGCTCCTGCACATCATCACTCTGTACACACACATATACACACACGCACGCATGCACGCATACACACACATACACACGCACACACACACACACACATGCACACACAGAGGTAAAATCTTAGGACCAGGGGGATGGGATTGTGTGGATCTCACCACATGTGTTGTCCTGAGGTTGATCCATTCTTTGATATCGTTTTGCATTTCATTGGGTAGCCATGTATGATACCTTATGTGCGAGGTCATGTGAGCATAGAACAGGGCACATCAGGTCATGTGAGCATAGAACAGGGCACATCGGGTCATGTGAGCATAACATCAGGTCATGTGAGCATAGAACAGGGCACATCAGGTCATGTGAGCATAGAACAGGGCACATCAGGTCATGTGAGCATAGAACAGGGCACATCAGGTCATGTGAGCATAGAACAGGGCACATCAGGTCATGTGAGCATGAACAGGTCATGTGAGCATAGAACAGGTCATGTGAGCATAGAACAGGTCATGTGAGCATAGAACAGGTCATGTGAGCATAGAACAGGTCATGTAGGTACAGAACATGCAGTATACAAAAGAACTATTACCGTCCATCGCTGCTATGGGCCAATGCCTTCAAAAATGTATGCCCCAACCTTGTGAAGAAAGGAACAATGGAGCCCGTACACACAATGATGAGAACAAACCCACCCTTCTTGGCAACAGAACGACACAGCGTTCAACCTCCAGCTGTGCCCAAACTGTTGCCTTAGAAAAGGCATCTGGCCCAGAAGGAAGTCTGTAGTGCTTGTCTGGAAAGGAAGCAGAATGGCTTCACAAAACGTAGGACAACTGGACAGGACACTAACTGTAGCTCCACTGGAGACAAGATAGATGCCAGCTGGTTCCATGCGTAGTGCAGTCTCAAAGGGAAAAGTAATGTGTCTGACAGACCACACCTTGTGCCACACCCCTTACCCACAGCGCCTCAAGAAGACACGCCTCTCCTCCCCCCTTTAATGTCTCCATCCATCTTACAACTGCAGTGCAGCTCTCGTCAGATGTGGGGACACACCTGTCCCTCCACAGGTGAGCTACTGTTGCAAAGGCAATGATGTTGAAGCTGAATGGAATGGAGACAATTAAGTTGAATGGAATGGAGACAATAATGATAAAGCTGAATGGAATGGGGACATAGTCATTCCAAATATGCTGCTAGCAGCAGTGACCACCGACTTACCAAATATTAAGCATATTGCTAGGCACACACACACACACACACACACACACACATATCACCTCTTCAATTGGCCTGGCTTCTCTCTTAACAGATTTTCAACACATCCCTTGAGTGCTGAAAAATGAGGTGTCATAGAAGTGGAGATATCCAATAGAAACACAGCCTGCATGTAGTGTGCATGTGTAGGTGTAAATGTGTGATTGCTTGAAGGGACAGTACCCACCTTCTCTTCAATGATGCTTCCAAAGACCCTATTGCTTCCTGCAGTGTACACACCATCAGTGGTCACACAGTTAGCCCCACCCCTCCCTCCCCACTGCTCACCAGCATGCAGCCACTGCAGCCTCTTCTGGTACCTCCTGATCACTCTCTTCAGCTTCTGGCAAAGGCTCTTCAGCTGCTGTGGTGCAGCTGTCAGCAGCTGGTGTGTACCCTGTGGTCAGAGGTCCTCGTAGCTAATAGCACAAAGGGGAGGGGTGGGGTACCTGAGGGTCTGTGTACCTGAAGGCTACAGGTGACCTGTCTTCCACCGACATCCTCTCCCAGCTCAGCCCTAGTGCATCTATCCCATAGCTTGCTAGCCACTAATGGAGGTGGTCATGTGACTGAGATGCATGTGTGTGCGTGTGTGCATGTGTGGTGTATGTGTAGGTGTGGTGTATGTGTAGGTGTGGTGTATGTGTAGGTGTGGTGTATGTGTAGGTGTGGTGTATGTGCATGTGTGGTGTATGTGCATGTGTGGTGCATGTGTGTGTGTGGTGTATGTGTAGGTGTGGTGTATGTGTAGGTGTGGTGTATGTGCATGTGTGGTGTATGTGTAGGTGTGGTGTATGTGTAGGTGTGGTGTATGTGTAGGTGTGGTGTATGTGTATGTGTGGTGTATGTGTAGGTGTGGTGTATGTGTATGTGTGGTGTATGTGTAGGTGTGGTGTATGTGTAGGTGTGGTGTATGTGTAGGTGTGGTGTATGTGTAGGTGTGGTGTATGTGCATGTGTGGTGTATGTGTAGGTGTGTGTGCATTGTGGTGTATGTGTACATGTGGTGTATGTGTGCATGCGTGTGCTAACCTCCTTAGAGGTCATTGGTTCTTCACTATCTGGAATGACGACCATGGTTTTGGTTCTACAGTTTGACAGGCTCACAAGGTCCACAGCAACCCCTTCATACAGAAATGGCACAACTAACTCAGTTAATAATGGTTAATAACTAATAATATCAGTGAAGCATGTTTATATGGACTTAATACTTGTACTTACAGCCCCACTCATGTCCTGGGTCTTAGTAATCTTTCCAGCTCTTCGCTTGTTGCACACAATCCTTCCCCAAAGTGTGCCTCCCCACACCCAGGCTCCCTCCCCTCCCTCCCCACACCTAGCCCCTCCCTCCCCACACCTAGCCTCCCTCCCCACACCTAGCCTCCCTCCCCACACCCAGCCTCCCTCCCCACACCCAGCCTCCCTCCCACACCCAGCCTCCCTCCCCACACCTAGCCTCCCTCCCCACACCTAGCCTCCCTCCCCACACCTAGCCTCCCTCCCCACACCTCGCTCCTCCCTCACCCCAACTAGCCCCTCCCATCCCTCCCACACCTAGCCTCCCTCACACACCTAGCCCCTCCCATCCCTCCCACACCTAGCCTCCCTCCCCAACCCAGCCTCCCTCCCACACCTAGCCCCTCCCCTCCCTCCCCACACCTAGCCACTCCCCCTTGTCCACGCAATAATTCTATTTATCTCACCACTTTTGTGAAGCCACACCCACCTTTTTCCAACCCTCGGTCAAGGTAGAATGTGTCCCTTCTTAGTGCCTTTTTTGCTTTGCAGAGTGGAGGGAAGGTTAGGTGAGGGTCACTCCTACTTAACCTAGCAGCAGCCTGTATCAGCAGGTGATAATGGATAGGTTGGTGCAAGGAAAGGACCAACCTCTCTGGCCGAGGAGGTTATGGTGGCTTGGGGTGCTGCAGCAGTATGTGGTCTTGACAAGGGAAGACAGGAAGTCCATTCCAAAGCCTGGAAAATAAGATTGGTTGACTGGTGGGATAAAGATTGATCCACCCATCCACCTACCCACCCTCCCTCCTTCCCTCCTCCCTCCCTCCCTGCACACTGGTTTGCAGTGGTGGCAGTAGTTAGCCAAAATTTGATCAACAGTTTTTGAAAATAACTTCACTCTGTCCAGTTCAGCAATGATGTCATCTATGTCATCACCATGGCAAACAACACCTGCACAGTGAGAATGTGATATGGCTTAGAACATTCTAACACTCATAACACCCACCCCCTCAATACACTAACACCCACCCCCTCAATACACTAACACCCACCCCCTCAATACACTAACACCCACCCCCTCAATACACCAACACCCACCCCCTCAATACACTAACACCCACCCCCTCAATACACCAACACCCACCCCCTCAATACACTAACACCCACCCCCTCTCCCTCAATACATCTCCTCTCCCTCATTACTCCATACCATCACCCATCCCTCTCCACACCCTTGAAGTGATGGAATCTTCCGTTTCCTCCTGCTGACACCAGCTGCCTTAGCACAGGGAACATGCACTCTCCACCACGCCCCTCGATGATGTCATAGTATATGACGGTCACTCCCACCACATTGCCCGTCACCTTTTGCTCCAGGTAGCTGCCCACCACGTCCTGCAAGGATCAGTGACCACACCCACATTAATGGTGAAGCCACACCCTCTAACCATGGCATCAGTGGGTGGATGAAACAGTATGAGGTATATTCCATAGCTATGTCCTGGAGTGAGGGAGTGAGTTGAGCAGGATCCATTAAGGTGGACTCATGAATACCATTGATCACCCAGTCTTCCATGATGTGCCTCAATGAAGGAAGGAGTCCCCTGTTGCTATGCCAACACAAATCTTCTGTAGCCCACCTTTGTGTGTAGCATGTGTGGTGTGTGCATGTGTAGTATGTGTGGTGTGTGTTATATGTGTACATATGTGCATATGTGTATGTGTGATATGTGCATATGTGTGCTCTCTTAAGCTCATGGATGGGGTGTGGCCAGACACACCTCCAGGCTTCCTTCAGGTTATCCAGTGATGGTGTGACGAGGCCTTTCTTCCACACATCGTACCATCGGCCCACCCTTGGAGAACATCACTTCCAACACTGAAGGGGTGATGCATAAGGCGGGGGGGTCCATACCTACCTGATCATGTTGAAACTTTGTCTTGTGCTAAGCTGTTGTTCGAAGAACAGCTGAAGGAGATGTGTGAAGGTGTGATGTGATGTACCTGTGGGCGGTGACCCCACCAACACCACAACAACACTAAAGGGAAAAGCAAGTAAAGGTCTGGGGCCTCGATCTCCCCCTTACTTGTCTTCGCTGAGGGCTCCAAATGGAACACGACTACCACTCCTTAACCAACTTAATCTCCTCTCCACCTCCTGTTTGAACTTGCCCAGCTTATGCTAGCAAAAAACCGCGTGCAGTTAAAATGGAGTTTGCACATTTATGTCGCTGTGCACCTTGTACTGTTCCAATAAGTGCACATCAACATGGAGGTACTTGCTTGTCTGATCATGCCATTTGAAGAGTGGCATACTTGCCTATGGGGGGGGAGGGGGGGGGGGGAGCATTCAGTGTAAGATTTAGGATTTTTGAAAGGCAGGGGAGGAGGGGGTTGGATATGAATAATGAACAAAGGCAAGTACCTCCCACCCAGCTAGGTGGTATGGGGGAGCACTGTAAGCCCTCCCTGAAGCCAATGTAGAACGAACTCCGAACACATAATGAAGTTGAAAATTTTATTCATTGTGGTCCCCCTTCAAAGGCTTCTCTACATATTAGAACTCACATCATAAACTCGAGAGGTGACCTTCTTTTGCAACAACTGCACAAACCCTTCTGATTGGGAGTAGGCATTCGGTCCCAGCACTTGATAGAGAGACAGTTTCTGAGCTAGAGGGCAGCCAGAATATACACATGGCTTGCAACACACACTGATACATGTGTTCACATACCATCTAGACCATACTTAGCTAGCCATTCACGGGAAGTGCACAGTATGGAATGGGGACTGCACCCATCTAGTGACACGTCCACATTCCATGGCCCTTCCATAGAGAGCTAGTGAATGGGGAAAAGGGGTCACAGATGGGACAGAGATAGGTTCTGTGCCCTTACATCTCTGAGAGAAGCCAACACCGTGTTGCTCAACACACCAAGCTGCAGGTCCTCCAATTGGTGTAGGATACCCCTGGCCCTTAATGCAAGATGTCAACATTTGGATGTGAGGGTTTGGAGTTCTTCTTACTTCTCAAGTTCACCTCTAAGCTTGGTCATCTCTGTGTCCTCACAATGATGGCTGCTACTGCCTCCCTGGATATACAGGGGCATCCATGAAGTGGCTCCACCCCCATTACCTCACAACTGTACAATGTACTGTATTGTATATTATAATTATAAATAATATTAAATAATAGGGTTGCACATAACCCATACCTCCACATTGTCACATACACACACACACACATGCACACACATGCACACACATGCACACACACATGCACACACATGCACACACATGCACACAGACACATGCACACACATGCACACACATGCACACACACATGCACACAGACACATGCACACACACATGCACACACACGCACACACACACATGCACACACACATGCACACACACATGCACACACACACATGCACACACACACACATGCACACACACATGCACACACACACATGCACACACACATGCACACACACACATGCACACACACACATGCACACACACACATGCACACACACACATGCACACACACACATGCACACACACACATGCAAACACACACACATGCACACACACACATTTACACACACACAGCAGTGCACAAGGCTTCTTGGAATGGGAGGTGAAAATGGTAATGTAACAATCATACAAGGAAAGGCTTCTCAGGATACCTCAGGATTTTCTTTCACCAATGAACCATGGTAGCTGCTACCAGTAGCCTCAGCAACAGCTCTTAGGACGGCCTGTGCTTTAAACATGTGGAAGTCACCAGTGTTGCTTCTTCCCTCTCCCCTACTCCTCCCCTCTCCCCTACTCCTCCCCTCTCCCACCCTTTCTCACATATGTGCTAGAGTCTGCATCCCTGAATGCCACTAGGTGAAGCTTGGGTGAGTCCTTTCCCGCCAATTCATTCACCATATAGTCGCTAACAGTTTCTGCGCTCTGATCAGGTCTGTTGAGATGGCAACCAAAGATGTTAGCTCCACCCCCGCCATGCTCAGCATCGTGCGAAATTGTAGCCCCACCCCCCCATATACTAACCTCGTAGCCACTACAATGCAGACCGAATCTACAGCTGCGAGTTCTGCTGCGACCTTCATTGCTCCGAGGAGATTACAGTCCTGGCCCAAAGACGTCAGGGATGACGTCCATTCGGAAGCAAGCTTGAAGCAGCTGTTAGCGGTAAGGACTAATGGTTATTGTTCCGCGCGCACACTGGCGCGCAGGACGGCAGGCATAAAAATTCCGTACCTTTCCAAATCAGCTGCAAACCCTAAGCAGCCCGGGTTACTAGGCAGGACGATTGCCCCAAACTGAAAGAGAAAGACGGCTTCCTTCCCGCTGAGCTGTTCGCGCGTCAACAAGCCTACAGCTTCTTTGTACGACGCAAAACGCACCTCATCGCTGCACAGCTGCTCCGTGGTCTCAATGAAAAGGGCAACTCTACCTCCTTCAAGACGTCCAAATGTCAGCCCGCTTCCGGTCGAAAACAGAGACAGCTGGCTTTCGTACAGACCAACCAGCGCTCTTAACCATGATATCTTGTGAGAAAGAGCGTCCCTGTTAAAATGGACTTCGGGCCTACACACGTAGTTGCATATGAATCATGACTCGCACGGACGTGGGAAAGAAAGCATACTTGTTTTCCGCTGTACCAAAGACAGCTGCTTTATCACTGGGGAATACATCTAAAATGCGCCTGCCGAAGTGAGGAGATATTCATTGACGATCAACATAACCCGCCACTTTCCCTCACTTTCCAGTGCTGCACTCCAACAAAATCTCCTTGAGTTCCAATCGAGATGCGATGGTCGGTGTCCTTGAATTCAAAAGGTGCGCATTTTCCATGTTTACATTACATGTATTGGCTAGGCGAGGTGTATAAAAGGGGCGGAGCACGTTGGTTTTATTTACCTCGTGACGGTGCGTAACACGGGAATTACTAGAGCTCGTCCTTTGCCATGCATCGGGTCGTCTCTGCATCTAAGCTGATTTTGTCCCAGAATACGTCTTCTTTATTTTTTAGGCGTTGTGTGTGTGGCATAAAGTCGTTCTTACGTGTGAGATACTTCAAGTTGCCACTAAGCTCCAGGTCGTATTCCACTTTCTACGGGAGCGAGACAATATTTTCACTATCTTCAGGCCATGGGAAGTGTGGTAAGTTGTTGTTGTTGTTGCGAGTGCTCTGTGTTCTTGCCATAACTGGATGTTCAACAAATACATAAACTAGGGACGCATGTATTCAGCATGTATTTAGATGGGAGGGGCTAGGAGCCATTACTCCAGCAGATAACGTACAAAAGGGTTAATTTTGTGCACAAGCATGGTTTCTGGTACATGGCCGATTCTATTTCTCTATCTCTCTCCCCCCCTCCCCCCTCCCCCCTCCTTTATTAAAAGGAGTTGCAGTTGTTCGTGTTTCAGGACCTCAAGCATCTGAGGCATGTCCCCCCTCCCCCTCCTTCTGAGGCATGTCCCCCCTCCCCCTCCTTCTGAGGCGTGTTCCCCCTCCCCCTCCTGTTCCTCCTCCCCCTCCTTCTGAGGCGTGTTCCCCCTCCCCCTCCTTCTGAGGCATGTTCCTCCTCCCCCTCCTGTTCCCCCTCCCCCTCCCTCTTCTGAGGCATGTCTCCCTTCACCCCCTTCCCAACTGTCGTACTGTCTCCACAGAGCCTTACTGTCTCCATAGAAGCACCACTCTATATAGGCTGTCATAAAGTTCTGCCACCCAATCTGTACATCCACCCACCACACCACCCCTCACTCCCCACCTTCACATTCCCCACCCCTCACTCCCCACCTTCACATTCCCCACCCCTCACTCCCCACCTTCACATTCCCACCCCTCACTTCCCACCTTCACATTCCCCACCCCTCACACTCTCCACCCCTCACATTCCCCACCCCTCACACTCTCCACCCCTCACATCCCACCGTCACACTCCCCACCCTTCACACTCCCACCTCTCACTCCCCACCCCTCACACAGGCATTGCTTGGGATCACTGGCTCATTGCCAAAGCCTCGAAGAGCTGTCCTGTGCAAATTGAAGGACCCTCGGAAGGGGGACACCATTGATCACGGGCTGGTCCTCTGGTTCCCAGGTACTGCTGGAGACAATCTCTGAGAGGGAGGGAGGGGGAGGGGGAGAATGTTATACACTGTAATTCTAATGTACGTGTATTCATATATGTATGTATGTATGTATGTGTGTATGTATGTGTGTGTGTGTGTGTGTGTGTGTGTGTGTGTATGTGTACATATGTTGTCTGCAGAAGATACAATACTCTGCTCTGTTAGGCCCACACAGCTTCACTGGTGAGGATTCTGTTGAATTTCAGGTCCACGGAGGACCCTCTGTTGTGGCCTCACTGCTGGGTGTACTTGGTGAGCTTCCCGGGCTGAGACATGCCGAACCAGGGGACTTTGCAAAGCGGTAGGCATGGAATGGAGACTGGGAGCTCAGGTGATGAGTATGAATACACTTGCTACAGGGCCTTCTTTAACGGTAAACTTGACCTCACAGAAGTGGAGGGTTTGGCTGACCTCATTCATGCTGAGACAGAGGCACAGAGGAAGCAAGCTGTTCGCCAAATGGAGGTTCAGTATCAAGTGCACGTGATGGGTGTGACCTATATATCCCAACCATCACCAGGGCGATCTGGGCACGCTGTACGAGGAATGGAGAGCCGAGCTTGTGAGGGTATGGTTACCATAGTGATAACAAGACCGCCGCATTTGAGTACAAAGTGGTTGCAGTTGGTGGCCCACGTGGAAGCTGTCATTGACTTTGGGGAGGATGAGAACATTGAAGATGGTGTCCTCGATGGAGGTGATAGTGAACCAAGTGCAACATTTTTATTTTTCGTCTTTACGTTGCAGTGAAGGAAAAGGTGCAGGACTTGCACAGAGCCATAGTGAGCCATCTGAGTGATGGGAGAAGGGGGGAGAGGCTGAGGGCTGGTGTGCATGTGGCCATCATTGGAGCGCCAAATGCAGGCAAAAGCAGCCTTCTCAACATCCTGTGTGAGGCCGCATGCATGGGGAGGAGGTGCACGGTGGGGCATGGGGAGGAGGTGCACGGTGGGGGCATGGGGAGGAGGTGCACGGTGGGGTTATGTAATACGCTCGGTTGATGCACAGGCCAGAGACCTGCAGCCATTGTGTCTCCACATGCTGGGACCACACGTGACGTGCTGGAGTCTGCACTGGACATATGTGGATATCCAGTTATACTAAGGTATGCTGAAATCTACTGAGGTATACGGATGTGGGGGGGGGGGGGGGGTGTAAAAAGTTATACTGTTTGGGATATTTTTTTTTTCTCCAGTGATACAGCTGGTCTGCGTGAAGCTGTGGATCCTGTTGAGCAAGAAGGTGTGCGTAGAGCTTTGATTAGGTGTGTGTGTGTATTGTCTACATGTGTATGTGTAAGTGGGGGAGAGTCCATGTGTGTAGAGACATGTATCCTTTGCTTAGAGCTACTACTGCCGACTTGAAGATCTTGATAGCAGATCTGTCCACATTGCAAACGTCTTTGCACCAAGATGGTTTTAACCCTCACCCTCTGCCTGAGTTTGCTGCAAATCTTGTTCAACTTTCACCCTTGGCAGTGCAAAGGTGGGTGTGGCTCTCCGTTAATTGCGGCAAGTTTCCTTTGTCTTATGTTCAGTGATGAGGTGCGTGCAGCTTTGGAATCATTTTGCCATGACAACACAATCGTTGTTTTAAACAAAGTTGACCTCCTACCTCAACATAACACTCCTCAAGTAAAGGTAATGACAGCTGTGAGGTACATTAGCAACACTCTCCCTCTCCCTCCCCCCACCCCCCAAAGGACAATACGTCCCTGTGTTGGGTATCGTGCAGGACCGGAGAAGGGATCAGTCAGCTTACTAAGGCCATGAAGCATCACTTGGAGAGGCTGTACGCCTTTAACGGTATTTTCGCAAGTGTTCTCATTCTGTATCTGTGCAGTTGCGGCAATCCAGAGGTTGGGGGCCCTACCATTACACAAACAAGACATCGGACACACTTAACCAAGTGTGTGGACAGCTTGGGTCAGTTCCTGGGTACGTTTGCTTCTGCCCTGCATTGGTACAAAATTATGCATGTACATGTAACACTCCCACATGCAGCGTGCGTAGAAGATGAGAGAAGTATTGAATTGGCTGCCGAGGAACTAAGAGCTGCGATTGGTCAGCTAGGTAGGATTACTGGGAAAGTTGGAATTGAGGAGATTTTGGACGTCATTTTTAAAGACTTTTGCATTGGTAAATAAAAGCTTTTTAATACCTTCCCATGAAAGTTTAAAAAAAAAAAAACTGCAATGCACAGCGGTAGGGTATTAATGTTGCCGCTGGCTGCGGTATCTTTTGTTCGTAAACCACGTTGTTACCTGTTCGATGGTGATGCTGTACTGAGCCGCAAATGCTTCCTTTTCAGCGTCACTGGGGTAAGGGTTAGACGAGTGGCTCTGAAGCCATATGTTCATAGCCTTTTTTGCGTCTGACGGTAAGTTCCGTTTGGCTTTGCTCTTGTCCGCGTACTTATCCCGGAGAGAGCCGATAGTTTTCAAAACTTCCTTCTTCAGTTGTAGCCTTTGTCTACTGAACTTGTGCCTGGCATTGAATTGGAGACGTTTGATTTCCTTCTCTACGTCACTTGGGTCGCCTAGCTCACTGGTGTATTCTGCCTCTTTGCGAGCTATTTCCTGCAACATTTGTTCATAGAAAGACTTCAACTCCGCAATTTTTTTTGCGAACGTAGATGGTGCGTCTCCGTCGTTGTACGCATACCTTTCCCACAGCTTATTCAGACGCCCGTCTAATTCCGCGTCATGTTGCGCTCCTGATATTGCGGCGGACGTGTCCCGCCCCCAAGGATTGTATTTAGACAGGACATTACGTAACGAAGCCACCCAAGCTGCATCGCGGGGCAACCGTGCCGTTCGCACTCTTCCTACTCTTTTTGTCCCAGCAGAGCTCGCAGCTGCAGCTGCAGAATTCTCGTCGGAGCTCATTATCGCACGCGTCCATCATAGCGTCAAAAGGCGTTGACGTATTACAAGAAAAAATACCATACACATTAAGTCTAGCGCCATCTGGTCCCCAGACTAGCATATACAACACAACAGTCATTTCGAAAGTGGAGATAGCTTGAACAACTGCTTAAGCTGCTCTTCTCTATCGTTGAAGCATCCCAGAAAACTGTTTGTGGAATAAGTAAGAGGTGGACCGCAATGCAACGCTAGTTCGTCAGACGCCACTGGACCGTCGTTCCAAAACAAGTCAAATCCACCCACTCTCTTCTCGTTCCCAGTAAGACGTCCTTCCATGTCGACAACGTGCAGCATGTCCTCCAATAGGCCGAACTTGAGGTCGTAGTCGGTGGGACTGCTAGCTGTTAGGCTAGGAGCCGCGTTCACTTCGATAATCCACGGCTTGAGCGTATCGTCTATCAGGATGTCGAAGCCATACAGCTCGAAGCTGTGTTTATCGTTTATCATAATCTTTTGAACGCTGTGCAAGCTCTTGATGAAGATCTCATCCATGCGCAGGAAAAGGTCGCGAACGACTTCGTGCCCATACTTCGAGGTCAAGTACCTCCTGAGCTCCAGCATCGACCACTTGCATCCTTTCTCCGGGTCGTAGTCGGGAGCAGTCTTCTGAATCGCGACGTTAGTCAAATGAACGAATGAGTCTCCGATGGAATCCAGCGAGAAGCGACTGTTTGAAAACCTGGCAAAGCCGCTTCGGTAGAGCCACGCGGTCAGAGGAGCATACGAAGTGACTAGTACGTACACGCGAAGGTCAAATTTCTTCCCTCCGATCAGATAAGGGTTGTCAATGTAGTGCTGCACGACGTAGGTTTCAGGTGGTTCGCGATCTGTCTTATCTTCGTCTTTATGAAAGTAATCCTCCTTCTTCCAATCAGTAATGTCCTTCAGCTTTCGAAAGAGAAAGATACCTTTCCCCTGAGACCTTCCTGCGGGTTTCATGATCCATATTGTGCTGGGGTGTTTCTTAAATTCTTCAACGAACAGGTGGTACTCAGAAGGAAGCTCGTATGTTGTCGGGAAGAAGTCGCACTTTGCTGCTTCAAACTTCGATTCTTTCTCTAGGGACCTCTTTAATCGTTTTAGGTTCTTGGCCATCAGGTTTTTCCTAGTCAGTTCATAATGGTTCCTAAAATGGCATACACGCTGGTGTTCTTCGAGGTATGTGTGATCGAAATGCTCTCTCATCCAGCTCCTATCACACCAATAGAAATCCCACTCCCCCTCATCTTTGACTTCCTGCCAACCTCGCGCTCTCAGAACATCCAGAATCACATTGTTGAGCGCGCACTTAAATCTGAACACACGAGTGCCAGGTGTTTGTCCTTTAGTACTCCGTGGTACTCCAAGCCGCGGCGAAGTGGGCCTAGTTGTCTCGGGCTGTTTGCTGCGGTTCATTTATTATTTACGTTTCCACAGTAACAACGTTTTGGCGGGAGATGAGACATTAATGAAATATCATGTGCATGTACATGTTTACATTATACAAGAAGCCGCACTAATTGACGAAGTCCTTTTGGTAGAACTTTTCTAGTTCGAAATAAGAAGTGACCACCACTCGGTTGGCAAACTTTCTTCCAGCCAGCTTGGATGCAGCAATTTGACAATCCTCAGGGGTTTGATACTGTATAAAGATCTGAAAAACGAAATAGGAAATTGGTTAAAATAATAAAATTAAACAACCAGGAGTCTCTACCTTTCCACATCCTGGAACCTCCACCCCAGCAACAGGTCTGGGTATTTCCACGGCCACAACTGAACCATACTTGTTGCATTCTTCTCTGACATCCTCCATTATTCCTGAATGAACACAACTCAAGTTCTTTAACACCATGCACACTCTCATGCTCCTAACACCATCATGCTCCAAGCACCATGTACACCCTCACGCTCCTAACACCATGTACACCCTCACACCATGCACACCTTCATATTCTTCATCATCTTGAAGCTCATCAACAGTAACCATATTCATGAGACATAGCACTTCTGTTGGGCTCTGGAACCCGCCCTCAATTTGCAGCCCAGGAATTGCAATAGGCATGCCCAGCTGGATAAGTCCATCAGGGCCTCCCAACACCTTTGCACCAACACTGGCTCTCTGAACAACAAGCTTTTTGTCCCCCAGCTGCATTCCATTAAGGCCAGCTATAGCCTGTAGAATACAACAAAAAAGGGAAGAGAGGGTTAACAACGAAATAAAATGCATGCCACACCACAGCATACTATGTCAGTAAGTTCATGGTTGACATATTCAAAGAAACAGTAGCCCTTAGAGAATGTTGTACCACTGTCTTTGACGAGGTTGAATGCTCGCAGCTCTCCAAATGATGAAAGCAGTTCTTTTACCTTTAGGAGAGAATTGGTCCTGTAAAGAAACCTATCACACACACACACACACACACACACACACACAGCACTACTACCTGCTCAAATGACAACAGCTATGCTACACTACAGCTGTGTGCTACACTAGCTTGGACATGTGCATACCACAGCCACCTCTCTCTCTTGAGCAAAGTACGCCCAAACCCCAGACACAGCGCAGTAGGTACACACTATAGTGTGCTTCCACTTACACAACACACGCATGGCCAATTGCTCCAATGCATAGAACAAAGATACCCGCACACACATGGTTATGCCCCTAAAATGGTCTGCAATAGAAGGACAACGTACAGAGAGAAATGCAACACAGGGGAAAGGAGGGAAATTTAACAGAAAAAGGACATGGAAAGTATTCTTCATAGCATATGATGGACTGGTGAGCATTAATTGAGGTGGTTTGCTTAGCCACATCCAAGGCTAGACAG
Organism: Spongilla lacustris; assembly: GCA_949361645.1. Classification (NCBI taxonomy): domain Eukaryota; kingdom Metazoa; phylum Porifera; class Demospongiae; order Spongillida; family Spongillidae; genus Spongilla; species Spongilla lacustris. The sequence continues at coordinate 7,973,616 of OX442427.1, forward strand.
CAGAACAGAACTATGCTGTAAAAAAGCCAACTATACAGGCAATACACCTTAGAGGACCGCTGGAGGGGAGGGGAGGGGAGGAAAGGCAGGGAGGAGAGGGATAGAAGGTAAGGGAGAAAGCAATAGGAGAACTGAAGTCATGAGGTGGTCTCTGACCTAGCTGAAAATAAATTTTGGACTGTCGGAAAGAGCCAGGGGTAGAAAAGATACAAATAAGTAAGTGACTCGAAAACGATGTCCACAGAACTAATAATTAACCAGTCACAATAATAACTACCCTGAAGCTGCAGTCACACCACACCACATTAACACAAAGCTTCCCTCCTGCTACCCCTACACACAGACCTGTTGCCTCCAGCACGTATCTTAAGTACACATGTGTGCATGTGTTTGCCAAGACACGTTACCTGATCATCACTGAGGTACGTCGGCAGTCCGCCACAGAATATCTTCCAAGGTCCATCTGGTACCACTGTGGACACCACACCAGGTATGTGCTTTGGTAGGTTGTCTGGGGAGGGGAGAGGGGAGAAGGGGAAGAGGACAAAAGAGGAGGAAGGGAGCAGAGGGATAGGAAGAAGACAAGATGGGGAAAAAAAATTGAACAAGAGAAAATGCTTGGTGTCTGCAGCTTACCACTAACTCCAGGTATGGGGGTATAGTCTTTAGGCCTTCGAATCTTCAGAGCTTGTCCCTGCCACAGAAGTAAGTAGAGAACCCAAATGCCCTATCATCCTTCACAACACTCGTGATACATACCTGCAAGTTGATGCCATCCAGAGCCATAGCATTGGTCGTTTCTTCCACAGATCGAAACTGAGACCAGTGAAGGAAAATGAAATACAGAATGAAGCAAAATACTATTAAATTCCATCACCACTACTACTGTAACATTTTTAATCATTGCAAGTCTCAATAATATATCCACTCCTTCTTTCCCTCCCACCCAATAGTCTGCTCCCACCCTATCTTCTTGCCCCCTCCCCTTGGAATTACCCCAATAAATGCACCCCCCCACTCCTTCCCCTATTACCCCCAATAAATGCACCGGCCACCCCTCCTTTCCCTATTACCCCAATAAATGCACCCCACCCCTCCTTCCCCTCCTTTCCCTATTACCCCAATAAATGCACCCCCACCCCTCCTTTCCCTATTACCCCAATAAATGCACCCTTCCCCTCCTTTCCCTATTACCCCAATAAATGCACCCCACCCCTCCTTTCCCTATTACTCCAATAAATGCACCCCCACCCCTCCTTTCCCTATTACCCCAATAAATGCACCCCACCCCTCCTTTCCCTATTACCCCAATAAATGCACCCCACCCCTCCTTCCCCCAGCATTACCCCAATAAATGCACCCCACCCTCCTCCCCCAGCATTACCCCAATAAATGCACCCCACCCCTCCTTTCCCTATTACCCCAATAAATGCTACCCACCCCTCCTTCCCCAGCATTACCTCAATAAATGCAAAGTTCTTGTCCATGTTGATCTGCACAGCCAGGACAGGGTTCCCAGGAGCTGACATGAGGTTGGCTTCTTTCATCTTCTCATTGAAAAAATTGATCATAAGGTCTTCAGTGAGACCAAAGGGAATGTTCCCAATGTACAGGCGCCTAGCTTGTCGAGTCATCTGACTTGCAGCAGGCTGGGGAGGAGGGGGAATGGGCAGCGCAGCTGTGGCCTCGCCAAGAGAAGGGGGAGGAACCCCAATGGTTGGGACTTGTCCTGCAGCTATCAGTGAGGTGAGAGTGAGCAGGTGCGCACATAATGATCACAGAATACCTTGCATGGCTTTGTACTGGAGTGGTGAGATGTGTTCAAACCCCCTTGGGGCAATATCCCAGCATTTAGAGGGCCTGGAGCCAAGGAGGGGTAAATGATAAAGGGAGTAAAGAGAGGGAGGGGAGCAAGGAAGGAAAAAGAGGAGAGAGAGAGGAGAGAGAGAGGAGAGAGAGAGAGAAGAGAGAGAGAAGAGAGAGAGAGAGAGAGAGAGAGAGAGAGAGAGAGAGAGAGAGAGAGAGAGAGAGAGGAGAGAGGGAACATTAATGAATACGTTTTCTACTGCACCGACGACAAACCATCTCCTCCTGGATTTGTGGTTCTTATGATCACGTTCTCTCTGGGCGTCCCTGTCGTACTCTGGATCATCTTTGTTAATACGAGAGTAGCTGGCATGCACGAGGGGACAATAAACCGTACGTTTATTTCATGCAACATCAGGTACTCTGGGATGGTACCTCGCCCTCCGATCCTTGTGTTCTCTCGACCGCGAACGACTTCTTTTCCTGTTCTCCCTGCCCTCTCTATTTTCTCGATCACGAGACCGACTCCTTCGACGCCTTCCTTCCTTGCTTCCAGACCGTTTCTTCTCGCGCGATCTGGAGCGGTGTTTTCTCTTCTTGCGGCCAGGTGACTTCGAACGATCGCGCTCCTTCCTGCCCCGCTCCTCCTGCTGATAGTTCCTTGCTTGCTGAGCATTTCCATTAGGTTCCTGGTCCTCCCAGCCCTCTTCGTAAACTAGGAGCGAGCATGTACAATCAAAACTTAATAAGCGCACATAGATTCAGTTGCTGTTACTTACGTTGATGTTGTTGGTCTTGACCATCGTAGTTGTAAGGCACTGCAGCCATTATGATTTACCTACTCACAGCTACCAACCGCCCCGGTGAAAGAACTCACGTGCACCTAATCAAGTCACGCGAGCTGGGTGTAACGCTCTCATATATAGATTTCTTGTAAATTTGTTTCCTGCGGAAGGTGATAATCTCGTCGTAGTCGTTGGCAGTTACGTTTTAAAGGTTAAGCGCTGATTTACTCTAATAAGAGCTAGTAGGCAGGGGGATGTGCAGCTTTTGTATGCCGTCGATGTGTTTGTACACAGTATTGATTATAGTTACTTCTTACCGCAGGAATGCCCGAAAAGGAGAAACTGAGGCAAACCAATGACCAGTTGAAGAGAGAAGTCGGCATCCAGAGGGTGAATGTATCAGTAACGGCAAGGGAGTAAGTAAAACCACTTACCGTAGTTCAGAGGTCACGCTATTTATTGTGCTGGGCAGTGTGGGACGACACCGCTGCTGTTGTCGTTTTACTGACGATGTTTGTATACATATCGTGTGTACGGACGACTGGCACATGTACGTTCGCATACAGTCACCGTCACCGTACGCACGTAGCGATAGGGTTTACGCAGGAGGTAGGGTTGGGGATGCGGGATTGAGGGACATTTGCCTTGACTTTCGCCATGCGGTGCCAGCGTGCTGCCGTCACGTTCTGTACCTTTGAGCACGTTCTCGACCAACCCTGCATTGTGTTCGTTAGCAGGGAAGGCAAATTCCTTCTACGTGGGTGGAGAGAGTTGAGTCATCAGCGCATTCAGGCTGTATGTTGTGTATGTGTGGTACGCGGCAATATCGTGCGACCTATATGTACATACGTGTATTGTGTGTGTGCCTGTTCAGTAGAACTAGTGTTTACTAGAAGTGCCATCATTGACAGGTTACTGGAATACTCTACACAAGAACCAGACCCCCTTGTGGAAGGGATTCAAAAGAGAGACAACCCATTTATTACCAAGTCCGTTTGTACCATTTTATAAACAATGTGATCGTTCGCTTAGTTCAGTTGTTCCTAGCCACATTAGACTATTTCTGAACTATCTGTGTATCTCTGACCTGACACTTCTGTTCTGTTTGTATGCCCAGTCCACTGGGTGCAACAACTGTATACATATGAATACACACGGTGCACAAATTCATTCTTTTGTAATAAGGTTGTCTGAGATGTTGTGTGCAGCTTTTTAATTCAAAACATGTTATACACAGTGAGGGCAGATGAGGTTGACTTGTGTTTCAGATCCCTGTTACCTAGGCAGCCACTTCCATCCCTGAGCCTCCATGACCGGTTTCAGCTGCTTGGCTGTCACCGTAGGGAGGTAGCTACTGATCAGGGTTCTTTGCCACCAGTGGCCCTGCTTGGCTTCGGCACTGCCCACTTGTGTGTACCTGTAACGGTAATGTAAAACGCGGACGTATCTGCGTTGTTTGTGCATATGTGGGAGGGGGTAGCATTTGGGCGTGGCAAGAGAGTTCAAAAAGTTGACAAAGGAATGATACAAGTTGCATACTTTGGCGGTTTCTCCCGAAATGGGTTGTGAACAACAAGATCGTTCACAAGAGGATCCCCCATGAGAAGCTTTCCAATAAAGTGGACCAACCAGGGATTGTGCTGGTAGTCCTACCAGCAGCAAGAGATATACAATGCAAACTTGTATGTGGCTGTCCCCTTCATACCTGAAAGGCAGCAAACCACAACAGCCAGTCAATCCGGTAGTGGTAGGGAGAAATCAAACATGGCCGCCGGGAGGTGCTGCCTGGCTTGCAGTTGAATTCGATTTCCTGCCAGTGTACAAGCTCTTCGTTGCCGCCGATCGTGGTGTTGAAGGTGCCTTCGAAAACCACTTCTGTTCGATCCTTTGTGATGCTATTGTGGGCATGGTTATGTTGGGTTGATGGTTGGTCGGTTAGCCATACCTTCCAAAAGCACCGTAAGTGTTCAGGATGCGGAGCGAGTCGAATGACGTGTTCATCACTTGACGCTGAGAGAGCAGATTCTGTACCACAGGAATGCTCAGGTAGGCCAGCAATATGGCCAGTGCGCCACTCGACACCTGACGAACGTAGTAGCCTGCAGAGGAGAGCACATTGTTTGGTGGTGTAAACAAAGGATTCCTTGTCACCTGCAGTCCTTGGATAGTCCTTCTGTTCCCTCATGCCTGACACTTGCAGAGTAGCTGTGTGATTCTTTGTCCTTTCTGGGAAAAGGAATGCAAGAAACAGATCATCGAAGCAGAAGATGGCCGGGAGGATGGTCAGCCAGTTGAGAAAGCTCAAGTTCCCACTGAGAATAAGGGCCACCTGTTGGAACAGCGTAGGCAGACGTGGTGTGTGTGTGTGGTGTGTGTGTGTGTGTGTGTGTGTGTGTGTGTGTGTGTGTGTGTGTGACCCATCTAATATGTAATCTGGTGAAACCAATATGAAAGTGCTGGTGACACTGGCATCTCAAAGTACTAATAAAACATGTATGGCACATGGGTGAACAGTGATTATGACAACAGTAAACATGGGGGGGCCTGCCTGGAATAGAATTTGCAGCAATCCACAAATAATCTTGAATGGCCTAGGCAAGAACATCAGAAAGGGGACTACGAGTTCAACAATGTGGTTGCCCATGGTCTCCACCGAATGAAAGAGCTCAGGCATCTGGTGTAAATAGTAACTAAGTGGGTTGGGGACAGGCTGTGTCTAAATTACGCATGTTGTGTGTGTGTGTGTGTGTGTGTGTGTGTGTGTGTGTACATGTATGTATCGTTCGTAACGTTCACGTGGGAACAAGGACATGTGGGTAGCTTACTTCATAATGATAATTCATGCAAGTAAGGTCCCTCCAGCATTTGTCTCCGCGGACTTTTATTAACCCCTATTGCAAGAAAAAAATGTCTTACTACAGTGCTGTGACTGTTGTCTTAAAAAGTGCTCACTGCTCCAAGCATGATCCTGAAGAGGAGCCACCTGTATGCCCACACCACTACCCAAGGCGTAGGGGTGTGAGGGGGGAATTTCCTCATGCTCAAGATGGGACACATGAATATGGCCAGGAAGCCAGTCTCTAGCAACTGGGATTCCCAACCTGCAAGGTGCATGACACCAGTAAGCATGGCTGTCCACAAAAGGTGGGGGGGGGGGGGGGGGGGGGGGGGGGGATAGGGACAGTGTGGAACTTACCAAATGAGTACCTGGGAGGCAGAACAAATGAGGTCACGTTTTTTGTCAATGTGGTCGTTCATGACCTTACCATTGCTGGCCGACATTGACAAGCGAGTGATACAGGATCCACGTGGCCGCAAAGATGACGGCGTTTCCCGCGCCCAATACTACCAACACGCCGGACAGCGCCAAGCCCGTGTAGGCCACCACGTCCAAAGCCAGATCAACGTGTTGCTCTGCTACCCACCAGAATAAGGTCGGAGCGGTGCCGAACGCTTCCCAGGAGGTGGAGGCGTTAGCGGGAACCGTGTAGTGCTCCCTCAGACGGTTGAGGAATGAATAAATGGGGAGAAGTCCCCTACTGCCTAGCAGTGCTTTGTTTTGATTAAGAGCAACCAAGAATGCGACGACTGTACAGAGCATGTGGATGGCCATGAAGAGTCATATAGGCCTAGATGACTTACAGTATACAAATCCCAACGCTCGAACAAACACTACTCTCGTTAACCAGTAACTGCCACCCTGAATGCTCGGCGGGGCCTGTGTTTTCTTCGCTTTGATTGTGACGGCGTCAGCACAGTCGTCTGAGCTTTCGTCGCGTTTGCCTCGTCGCCGCAAACTACTTTCTGCCATTTTATATTATATTTTTAATAGATGGTACCAATAATAGATCGAATTAGTTTTATCGGTGATGCTTAATTTATATTAATTTTAAATGCAAGCCATTGTTTTTACAGTAAAAATTAATCACTTTAAGACAACAATCTATCTATCACGTTACACAACTCTTCGTCTTGCTTGCTCACGAACGACTGTCCAGGCAAAGATTTGTGATGAACCTGTATAGAACAAAGACAAGGGAATAGCAGGACACAGAGGTGTAGGAAGCTGTTTAAAAGTGGCTGCAAAGTACCCCACCGATATATATATTTTAATAGGCTGCATATCTGTATGAATATAATACACTGAGCGATAATGCCCCCTTGTGCCTCCCCCCCCCCCCCCCCCCCCCCCCCCCCACCCCCAATTCCTCCACTGGTTACAGGACTATATATTAAAATACAATCATCCTTGTTTTACCTGTTTGAAACTCTTGGTTTCACTGCTGGGGCCCTTAGAGACCAGTGGTTCCTCCACAAGAAGCAGCTCGCTGCTACGAACTGTACTGGTGGCCTGGGCCAATGCATCACTGCATTCCTTTCCAATGTGCTTAGCCTTCTCAATGGCACTACAGGAGCAAGAGATCACCTGACAGCACACACACAGGTGGCAAAGGCCTTTGTCCTCATACCGCTGTACTTGAAAGATGGTATCCTCCCTTTGCTTCCTCTGCCGTTCCATTATCACTCTCAAGGTCTCTTCAGCCTACCCCCAATCCAACGGACACATCACATACACAGACACACACACACATAATGATATGCATTAAGGTCCACTCCACTCTAACCTGATGGGGACGATACTCATTTATAAGATGGTGCATGTTGACGAATAGGACGCTAATGTCTTCTATCTTTTGGTTCCTCTGATATGAGGGGATAACCAGAATGGCGTTGCACATGGCCCATGTAACGCTATTATGATGCATGCTTACCTCAGGAGATGCCGGGTTCTCAATAAGGATGTCAAGCAGTTCTAGGAAGCATATCAGGATAGACCGGTTCAGCTTCTTTAACTCCGTTTTTCTGTCTATACAATTGCGCGCCTGTTCACACGCACAGCATGAAAATTAAGGGCCTATACCATATTTTGGTGGGTATAGCCGCTGCAGACCCTGCTCCTCAAGTGATCTGATTATGGAGTCTTGCGACTGGGAACATGAACACCCAACTAGTGAGTGATTCGACATACACGTACTATCAAATAATTAACACACACATGAAATGGATTTCCGAAGGCGTGGTAGGAGCCTTTTACAGGGAGCGGGGGCTGCGGTGCGAGACCCGACTGCACGTTTTCATCTGTATAAAGCTTGTAAAACAACGAAGGAGGATTTGGAAAGGATGAAACGCTCTGTTCTTCCACTGGAATTGCCATTATAATATATTTTTAATTCTAGAAACGTTTAATTAGAACACACATGGCTCTCGATGTGAAAGCACTTGCTCAAGGCATGAAGTTCCTTATTGCAAGTGAAGGAACTAAACAGAATGAACAGAATTCTAGTTTTGTGGAAAATATAGAACTATTAATTTCCAATTTTGAGAGCTTTGTTAGAGAGAAGGAAACTCTTTCTGCGGCGTTAGCCGCTAAGCGGGAACAGTTCCAAATTTCCTTCGATCCGAACGAGTCGTTATATTGGAGGTTTGTGGCAAAGTCCCTGTGCCTGCTCTGTGCGCTAGTCGATTTGCTCTCAGAGGTGCAAACACCAGCAGTCACGACCCTTCCCTCGCCACCACATGCACCACAGCACATGCTAGGGGCTGCGGACCAAAAGCTGGTCCAGTGTCTATTGCAACGCGTGGTCTATGTGGGGATATATCCGTACTTACTGCCAGGTGTGGACAGTCTCGTGAAGCTGCGACTTAGCCATCTGCGTGGAGCGGTGAAGGTGGCGGCACCAGTTGAACAGTGCGCGTGGTACTTGTACAAATGCTCCCGCATGTTGTTGTGGTGTGCTGAAGACGAGACCCTGGGACCTCTGATACTTGCCCATCACCTATCCGACCTTCTCGTGGCACTAATACAGGTCTGCTATGGCCCCAGAGGAGACGTGGCTACAAGCCCTGGTCGCCACTGTGCCGGACTAAAAGAACCAGCTACACCAGGACCTCACCTCTGTCAAGATGCTCCTCTTTGTGCTCTGACCACGGGTGAACGTTGTGTAGCTATTACAGACTGCGACAGAGAATGGAGTGCAAAAGCACTTCAAGGTCTACTGGACAGGGTACACCAACCGGTGGTTGTGAGGGAACTGTTGTGCCTTCAGAGTGGTGTACCCAGGACCCATAACAGGGACCTGGTGGGGGAGGGAGGGAGGGAGTCGGTGAAGAACCTAAGGTGGTTACAAAGGGCATGTGGGAGGCTCCTGTCTGAGAGGCTCATGAAGAGAAATGGAGTCCAGTCTGTGCTAAGGGGAATCCTTGATGCAATGTCAGCAGGTGACCGCTCTGAGTGTGTGTGTGTGTGTGTGTGTGTGTGTGTGTGTGTGTGTGTGTGTGTGTGATGGTCGGACACTGTTTCTTCTCCTCCTCCCTGCAGGTTCAGGTGAGGGCACAGAGGAGGGGGGAGGAGGCAGTGCAGAAGATAGTGCGTGTGTGTGTGTGTGTGTGTGTGTGTGATGGTCGGACACTGTTTCTTCTCCTCCTCCCTGCAGGTTCAGGTGAGGGCACAGAGGAGGGGGGAGGAGGCAGTGCAGAAGATAGTGCCCAGAACTGGAAGAAGTGTCAGGACATAGCCAAGATCATAGCTCACTGCCCGTCCCAGGCCAGCTCACCAGAACACTACTACTCCTTAGTGTGTCCACAGGTATGGGGGTGTGGTCCACAGGTATGGGGGTGTGGTCAGCTGTTGTATACCTGTTCAGTGTGGAAGTCCTTCCTCCCTGCAGGTACTGGACCTTCTTCATCTTCCAGCAGACGAGATCCGACGGCAAGTTCTAAGAGTCACTGTAGCCATCTTGAATGCCATGGTTGCCCAGAATGGACCCTTGGCAGATAGGTTCCTGACTGGTCCTCTCTTGCAGCCGTTGGAGGTCCTGTGTGATGCCAGAGGTGAGTCTTCTCTCCACATGTTGTCTTGGCAACCTAGCACAGTAACCGTACTGTACTGGTCCCCAGTCACCCCTCGTGAAGCCCTGGCAGAACGTCTGCAGATTTGCCTCAGTGACCTGAGCAAGGTCAGTTGCTGGTTAGCGGTAATGCGGTGATTCATCTTGCCCACCCACAGATATGTGAGGTCCTCGAGGTCACCTCTCCTCTTGTGCCAGTGTTCACACGTTACATGCCCGTGATCTTTGACCTCTCAAGGGTGTGTGATGGTGAACAGGACTGCACTGAAATGCCCAGTGCAAAGCAGCAGCCAGGCCCCCTAGTTAGGTGAGCAGCCAGGCCACCTAGTTAGGTGAGCAGCCAGGCCACATAGTTAGGTGAGCAGCCAGGCCACCTAGTTAGGTGAGCAGCCAGGCCACCTAGTTAGGTGAGCAGCCAGGCCACCTAGTTAGGTGAGCAGCCAGGCCACATAGTTAGGTGAGCAGCCAGGCCACATAGTTAGGTGAGCAGCCAGGCCACCTAGTTAGGTGAGCAGCCAGGCCACCTAGTTAGGTGAGCAGCCAGGCCACATAGTTAGGTGAGCAGCCAGGCCACATAGTTAGGTTAGGAAAGAAGAAAAAAAAAAAAGCACTTGACTGCATCAATCTTCACAGTTGCATGCTCCTCCCTTGCCTCTCCCTTTCCTCATGCTCCTCCCTTGTCCCTCCTAGATCACCGGCCACTACTGTGCTGTGTTTCTTGCTCTTGGCAGTTGACACGGATGTTGCTCTTGAGCACCTTATTTCCCTCTTTGTGGCCCCTGAGCACAGAACTGTGGACATAAAGCAGGTGGATCCTAGCTGGACACTTTCTCCCGGACCTGGCCCGCCGGGAGCACCAATTGCACTGTCCTTAAGTGTGTACAACGAAGGCGGACTGGAGGAGGTGGACGAGATGGAGGGGAGGGCTTGCCATGTTATCAGACTGCTCAGGACAGGACTCAAGCCCAGCAAGATGGTGGGAAAACTATGTTTGCTGTGTCTCAGTCACATTGAGCGGGTGCTGCACAAAGCTGTATATAAATCAAGTGCCGGATGTGGCCCCCGTACCGGATGTGGCCCCCGTGCCGGATGTGGCCCCCGTGACTTGTCTGTGATGACCAAGCTTAGTGGAGCGACAAGCTCAGCACTCCTCGATGTGGAAGGTAGCTCCAGTATAGAGCACATGCCTACACTATTCCTTGTAGCATCTCTTTGCGAGCACATGACGATGGAGGTGGTAGAACAGGTGGACCTTCACCAGATATTGGAGATTCTGCTCCAGATAGTGACTGCATATGCAGACTTTGTTGGTTCAGACAGCACCAGGACACAAGGCCTGTTGCTCGTGCAGCCAGATCTAGACTCCCTTCCCGGCAGCACTATCCCGCTGAGCATAGCGATTGGACTGTTGTCCTCTGTCGCTGGTGGAGCAAGGAAGGTAAGGAGAAAAGCAGTGTAGTTTGGCTGTTCACCTCGGTGCTTCCACTGTTGCAGGTAAGCAGAAAGGACAGGCCACTGCTGACCCAGTTCTTGCAGCCATTAGAGACTGTATCGTCCCATTGCCCCGATCCTGAGCTGCAAACGCAGGCCAGTGAGCTGCGCATCTGCATTGCCACAATGGGGGCAGTGTGGTCTTCAGAGCTGCAGGACAAGTTGAGTGCCAACCTGACAGGGAAAGCTAAAGGTGCTGGGAGAAAGGAAAGTAAATCTAAGCTGATTGAAGAGCTGCCTGTCTCCACCAGCCCAAGCCCTTCTGGGGTATTTAGTAGTGGCATTGCTGAAAGGCACACCTTGAACGTTGAAAAGCGTGCTACCACTATTGGTGTCGAAGTGCACCCTGATGGTGTTGAAGTGCACCCTGATGGTGTTGAAGTGCACCCTGATGGTGTTGAAGTGCACCCTGATGGTGTTGAAGTGTACCCTGATAGGATTGAAGGACATTCTGCTGGTATTGGAGGTGATCACACAATGTCCTCCCAGCCTACTGCCTTCCAGACTGCCCTAGGAGACCTGCGGGATTCACTGCTCCCCATTCAGGCACATGGCCTGTTGACACTGGCCAAGTTGTTGGAGGCCAGAGACAGCGAGGCCTTGGCGTGTAGCTCCAGCTTGATGGTCATCTTCAAGGAAAACCTTAAGCACACTGATTCTTATGTCTACCTGGCGGCCATCGATGGACTGGTTGCCTTGGCGTCAACTACTCCCAAAGATGTCATCCCACTTCTCTGTCAGGAGTATGTCTATCTAGCCAGCCCTGACTCCTCTAGCCAGGAGAAGAAGGGGTTACCAGAGAAGGTGCAGCATGTACTGAAGCTGGGAGAGGCTCTGGTTAGGGCAGCACGGGCCTTGGGTGATGTCTTGCCCCACTACTCAGAGACCTTGCTGTCTGTTATCATGGTGAACGTGCAGAGTCCAGACACAGCTGTTCGCACCAGTGCCCTCTCGAACCTGGCAGAGGTGTGCGGCCTATTGCACTGGTCCTTTGGAAGAGTTCAAAATGAGGTAGTGTACTGCTCTTGTGGATCATGTGAGAGTGGTGGGAGTGGTCATGGGTGGATGAGAGTGGTGGGAGTGGTCACGGGTGGATGTGAGTGGTGGGAGTGGTCTTGGGTGGATGTGAGTGGTGGGAGTGGTCACGGGTGGATGTGAGTGGTGGGAGTGGTCATGGGTGGATGTGAGTGGTGGGAGTGGTCTTGGGTGGATGTGAGTGGTCTTGGCCTTTAGCTTTGCATGTTATGTTGCAGGTATTAGGATGCGTAGTTCACGTCCTCCAAACAGACCTAGAACCATCTGTGCGACAGGCAGCTTTATTGGTCCTTAAGCTGCTTATCAAAGGATTGTCCCAGGATGCAATCCAGGTAACCTTGACGATGGGTGGTATATGCTAACACCACTGTATTAACAGGTGCTAGGGGGCTCCTTGCGTGATGTCTACCGTCTACTGAAGCAGGTGGTGGCAGTGGAGAGAGACCCTCTCACCCAAGCACATGCCCAAGCTGCATTGGGAGAGTTGGACTCTGTAATGAGAACTTACCTGTTTCCTCAGCAGACACTAACAAAGAAGATATTAGTGATGGACCCCCTTTGACCTTACATGTGTGTCATTCCATGAGGTGAGATGTCAAGAATGCAGGGGAAAATTTCATGCAAATACATTCCATTTGGTCCACAAACTACATGTCTCATCAGGGCACTGAATGATCTGCAGGCTGTGTGTGTGGGGTGGCAGTGGTGTCATCCTTGTCTTCTCCGTCCACACTTTCAGTCTCTCCATCTCCTCCCACACTTTCAGTCTCTCCATTTCCTCCCACACTTTCAGTCACTCCATCTCCTCCCTCTTTGTCACCATCACCCCCTTTATCATCACCATCACCCTCTTTATCATCACCATCACCACCATCATCACCATCACCACCATCACCATCATCACCACCATCACCATCTTCATCATCATCATCACCATCATCATCACCATCACCATCACCATCACCATCACCACTACTTTCACCATTACTGTCCTCAGCACCACCACCACTACCGCCATAATACACAGGGGTGCCGTATCCATAAAACCCTCCACCAGACTGGCCGTCATCACTATCATCATCACTGTAACTTGTTCCTTGTCTGCCATACTCCACACTTCTCGCTGTAAACCAAGATATCCATAGTCACATGCAGCAAAAAAAAAAAAAAATGCACATCACATGACTTCACAGGTGAACACCACACACTAGACATGCTCATCACATGACCTCACAGGTACATGTCACACACTAGACATGCTCATCACGTGACCTCACTCAGATGTACCAATCACTTTGCCGTGGATACAAGCACATACACTTACTGGACATGCTCAGATCTTTTGTCTCCTTCATTTCAAAGCCACACTTGGGGCAGGGGATTGGTACGCCCTTGAGGTACTTGACTCCCTTGCGCTTGACATGATCATCACAGTAGCAAAGCTGCACACAAGGACACTTCTTCAACAGGGCACACACCTGCACCATCATGGACACACCTTGCACCTGAGGCATGAGTACTGGCCAAGCTTGTTGCAGGACAGACCTGAGGAGTACATTCAAAAGGGTATACAAAGGAACTCAACCACAAATCCCCTCCCTTCCTTTACATTTTAGTGTCTCGGCATCCAATCTCTGGCACATGGCTTGATGTTCAAACTGGTCATCCTCGCACAAGAACTTGTCACAGAAAGAACATGTGAATATCCTACCACCTGCCAATGGGGAGGATGCAATGGTGGGATCTACAGGTGTCCCATCTGTAACAAACCGTGATCCCATACTCCACGGTCACACTCCACACACACCACATCCATCAGAGGACAGGTGCAAGCATGTGTCGTGAGGCACTTGCGACTGTGGCATACCCATGCCTCGCAGAAGTCACAAACAGCACCCTTAAGAAAACAATTTAACAAATTAGCTCTGCTTTAGAGGACTAAAATTGACTCACAACTAGCGCCAATCCCGTAGCAAATGAGCCTGGGTGCTTCACTATGCAATCTCCGGTCTTTGACATGCATTTACATTTGCCTATGGGAAAGAAGGTCCTCGAACAGTGCGTCACGTGATCATCAAAATACATTACCACAATTAGCGCAAGCTGGGAGTTTCTGCACCGACTGACAGAAGTAGCAGAAGGCTCGGTTTTTCTGACGCCTAACGATTACGACAACTGACAGCACAGTCTCTTTTCACTACGCTTACCTCTGACACTTATCACATTCCTGTTGGCAATACATATCATTATGTAATGCAACGAGAACTGGTATATTTGTACCATTGATGTATTGCACGGCTGCTGTACTATACTTCGAGTATCTGATCTGATGTCCTTCTGTCTGACCTTCTGCTTCTCTGCTTTCTTCTTTGCTCCGGATTTTTTTTTAGGCATTCTATAAGTGACCGTCTAGACCGTGATGCGCTCCAACTAGAACGATGCTATCGTTATTATAAATATCCACGTTACAACTGGGTAATATGGAAGCGCTTCAACTTAGTGAAGCAGTCATAGGCCAGAACGATGGCGAAGAACTCTGGCACAAGAAGTATTCTACTTTGAAGAGAAAATGCGAGGAATATGAAGAGGTACGCTATTATATTTTATGTGCACTTCGCGGCTATCCTATTGACACCAGCTGAATAGTGTAATACTTACTCGGACCAAGAAAATTCGAGAGATGATTAGTCAAGCCGAAGCAGAAAAAAGGTTTGCGAAAATTGAAATATGTTGTGCGTATCAATCATAATTGTTTAAAATTCAGGCTGCTAATGAGGAGATTGGAGCAGTTTGGAATGGTTGCGTTTCAGATGTCCCCTCCTTCCTCTCCTCAAGGCGAACAGTTTTCACAACAGAAAGTGGAACAGCACACGCCGCATCCACTTTCCATTGAGGACCCTCTACAGCCTCCATCTGTCCATGGTAATTATAAAACTGTTACCATTTTCACTTGGCACATACTTCTAACTGCGCACTTTACAGAATTCAAACCACCGCCAGTTCTCTCTCCACCACCTGCGCCTAAAGTAGAGCTGTCTCCAAAGCCACCAACCAGCAAACCAAAATCAGGCAAAGGCAAAGGTGGAGGGGGACGCAAGAAGAAGGGAGACGGTCACTCAAATGCTCCCAAGAAACCTTCGAACGCCTTCTTCTGGTTCTGCCAGGAGCACCGTGGGTCTCTCCAGGACCAATTCAGAGGTGAAGGGGTTGCTGGGCAGCATGACCTCACCAAGATACTTGCAAAACTCTGGAGTGAGGCTACAGCAGAAGACAAAAAGGTTTGTTGTATCCTGATGAATTCATTCCAGGAGGTTGAACTGGCCCATGTGTTTTATTTTGTTCAGCAATATTATCATAAGTATGAAGAAGATAAGCGAAGATATGACAGAGAGATGAAAGCTTTTGTGGCCAGTGAACAACAGAAAGCATCTATGTCAACACCTAGTGACACTGCAGCAGCTACTAGAACGTGACCTAAACCACTGGTTTAATAGAACAATAATTAGCAGCAAAACCACTAAACATATACCACCCCATCATGGCAGTTACATGCATGTGTGTATGTGTGCATCATGCACGGCAGTTAAGACAACAACAAAAAAAAAGTCCGTGAGTTAATAGTATCCAGAATGGTGAGGGTGTGAGTACAGGTCTGCGCCATATGGTTCAGAGAGGGGCAATCTGTGATGAAAACAAAAGCACACAATGCTGTCACCCAGGCCAGGCGGCAAGCCGGATGTAGTACCTTGACCCATAGCTGCCACCTGATGCCACCCTCCCTCTTGCTGACGGGTGTACACGGCATATCATGGGCTGACCATCCAGGTTCCTTTGGTTATACTTCCTGTATGCTTCTAAGGCATCGTCCTTGTACTTGAAGATCACCTCTGCAACTCCAGGGGCGGTCATGTAGACCGCGTCCAGAGGGCCGACAACCTGACATAGCTCCTGTGGCAACACACACAATCATTTACATTTAACACGAAATTTTGTATGTTATAATACTTGTTCTGGGTCGCCTTGCTACATGCCCATTATCCTGACTGTTAGTAATAATGCAGACTGTTTCCCCTATTAGTTTTTAAAATTATTTACCTCTGAACAACCATATTTCTCGGCAATTATTACTCTATATTGAAATCATTTGTTTTGGACTGGACTTATCCGTGGTCCGATAGGTACAGCGGTATAATAATGATAATGATATCTACCGGAACGTAAGTCCTGTCCTCATGATGAGCTTCCACTATAACTTCCAATTGTGCACAAAGTCATAATGCAACACAATGTAAAGCGATTGATTTTATTATTGCACAAAAATAGTACTTGTCTGTCACTTTCTATGGTATTAAAGTTGACAATTTTTTTTTAAATCTTTAATTACCATATCACAAATGCAATCCTAAACTGGTTTGAACAACTAGTGCTACAATTCTGTATGCAACGTCTTGCAGTTAATAACTACACAAACGAAATGTCAGAAGTTAATAACTAAATATAATATCTTACCCATACCTTTTATGGCAAACATGGATTTTATAAGTGTATAAATATTTTAAAGCAAAATGCGTGCACCACATCGAGAATTGACTCTCAAAGGAAGCAGTACAGTGGGACATGGTGTTGTATTATGTACACTGAACATTGCATGCAACAGTAGGATCAGAATACTGCCCACACAATGTTCCCCAACACCATGTTCCCCCCAAACACTATGTCCCCCCACACAACGTCATGTCCCCCCAAACACCATGTCCCCCCACACAACATCACGTCCCCCACACAACATCATGTCCCCCACACAACATCATGTCCCCCACACAATACCATGTCCCCCACACAATACCATGTCCCCCACACAATACCATGTCCCCCACAATACCATGCCTCCCCCCCACAACATCATGTATGCAGCACACTTACAGCCACATCATTTCGAGAGACTGTGTCACTCAGGTTAGATATGTAAAGTGTGGTCATTGTGGTGTAGGACTTGGGCCTGGGGAGGGCAGCAGCTGAGGCAGCCCTGCTTAGCTGGGACTCCAGGTTCATTTGCAAAACAGGAGATGGTGAACGACTGTAGGCTCGTCCCTAGAGTACCAGGGGAAGGGAGGAATCAGAGCACATTGTAAAAAACGCTTAACACACTTGCCCTCAATCCAGTTGCTTCTCTCTCCTTCTCCCGATCAGAGGCAAAGGCAGAAGTGATAGCAGAAGCCACAAACTCGTCACGATTTCTCATGTAGTTCTGCTGCCTTGCGTCTCGACTGCGAGTGATGGCAGCAGCAAGCCTCTCCTCCCTTCTGTGTGGGTAGGGCTGGTGGGAGGGGCAGGGATCAGCACACGACATGTAGTTATTAGGATGGTACGGCAAGTCAGGACAGTACGTCATGAGAACAGAACTGGTGTTAACCTCCTCCCCCCCCCCCCCAACACGGCCAAGTCCTCCACTGGACAGCTCTTAAAGGCACTATAACAAACAAGGTCACCAATATGTCCAGCTAATTTGGACCAGCACTGATATGGGGGGTTACAATTTCCAGCAATAAGGCTACACTGCTGTATGCTCCACGCAGTGGAAAGGCCCAAAAAGGTTGAATCAGTAACCTAGTGAAGTGCTATCAAGTGATGGTCACAAGATTATAAGAAAAGGTCCTTCCCAGCAGCAGCAGAAGCTATAACACTCCTTAAGAGGCCATGAGTAGTGTGATGAAGGGGGGCTACAAGATAGCGCCTTGAAGCAACAAGTCCATTGATAACATTTCTGCTAACAATAACCAATTGTTATTCCAAAGTGAAGTGTGGTCCCAGCAATGAAGCAGCTATCAGGAAATGTGCTCCTTAGCAACAAGGAGGGTAGTGTTGATACCAGGAACAGGGAGGCTATGAAGGTGGTACTGCTTGCCAGCAATGAAGAGATTACAAGCCATTGTAAGAACATAGTGATTCACCACTCAACTTTTGAATAGAAAACTCATTTAGATTTAATCATCCAGATGGTGTTGAACAATGAACAGCTTTGATGAAGGCAGAAGGAAACTAATGATGTACTAAGAAGAGGTGGAAATACGTGAATGCAAGTTCCAGAGACAAGGGCATCATTTCCAGAAACAACAAGCAGCTATTTCCAATCACATTGTCTTTGATGCAAAGCGTCCCAGAGGGAGGCATAAACGGGAGGGGGAGGGGGGGGGGTATAAACAGGAACCAGCCACCCACACAGTTAAATACACACAACTCACACAAACATACAAAATCAGCATGCACACACGCGCGAACACCTGCACCTTAATGGCATTAACACCCATTCTGAAGTATCGAGGCACCAGAATTGACCACATGCAACACGTGCCATCGTTCGAGGACCGTGCGTTAAACCCGCCCTTTGCCAGTACCTCTGGTTTGCAGCAATGCAAGCATTCAGTGAACAGTGATGGATGCGAAGACAATACCCATGGGGTTGATAGACCTATCCTCACCTCTGAAAGTGGTTTATTCAGGCCCGATATAGTCACCGTTATCTTCTTGGTGTCTTCATAAGATGGTGGGTGGTGAGAGGCAGCGGTGTTTCGCGCGCTTTTGCTGTCCAGCTGCCCTCCATTGTGGATGTAAGAATCGTCTTCAGGTGAGGATGGAACTGACCCTCTTGTGCGATTGCGACCGACGCTGGGCGTGGACGACATGATAGGCTTGTTGGGGCCTGCCTTGAAAGGGCCTCCTTTGCCCTGTCCGCTACCTTTAACCACGCTAGATTTGAAATGTCCCCCCTTTGCCTGGATGGCCTTGGCTTTGGTACTCCTTATTGCTGCAGGGGCTGGCTTAATTCGGGTTTGAGCTGTTTTACCTTGCACTGGTGGTTGTGATTGGGTTTCCTTTGGTGTAATTTTCACTCGCAGATCGGTGATTGTCGACTTCTGCTTTTGAGCCAATACATCTCGTAGGTCTGAAATGGCTTGACCCGCTGACGTTGTAGGTTTTGCGCTATCGTGCGGCTGACCCAGTCGCTCCTTGACGGATGGTCTCTGTGTGAAGGGATAGGGCTTGTTCTTTCTAGTGAACTGAGGTGGACGTTTCCAACTTTTCTCTTCAACCAGTTCGTCAAGCGACATATCGACCTTCGACGCCATTGTGGATACCTTTCAATTGCAGCGAAGTGAGCAAAACTTAACAGGTGGGTATCAAATGGAGTCTTTCGAACACAAAGGAAGGAACTGCTGCGGATTTTCGACTAAACGCGTTGTTTTTGAAAAGGGTTCGATAAACAATGCAAGGAAACGCTCCACGTCCGCCCTCCGATATTACAAGCACATGGTAGTGACGTATTATTAATAATGGTCACTGAATTTAACCCTTGGGGGGCTCAGTAATAGGCTTCTTAATCAGTGTTCAAACCAGGAATAATGTACCCAAGTCGCACGGTTGGAGTTGGAGAGGACACATCGGTTGGATATCATACCCTCCCAAAAACAAATAAGCCTAGAGTCAGTGTAAGCGAGCATAGACTTCTGCTTGACGGGTAGATAGAGTGTACAATGGCACCGTTCCTCATTGAATTGTATTTAGGGTCCCGCACGCTTCAACAAATCGCCCAGGCCACTTAGGGGTCATTCCCGGACCCATTCAAACGCTTCCAGCGCGTCTCGTCAGAGCTTAAGTAACTCCGAACCTCTTGGGTCGCACGAAGATCGCGCCTCCGTAAGTGATACGGTGTTGTTCTAACCTATCTTATACGTGTCCTCATGGAACATTGTAGACTCCTACCAACTACGTGGTGCACTCCGGAAACGTCTCCACACGTTCGATTGTTTCCCCTTCTGGACTGAGCCATGGGACGCACGAGGAGGCCCTGAGTGTGAGCGTGGCTGCGTCGTACACGTGACTTGTGTGATGTGTGTTAATGGCGCTAATCACAGGAGGTCATTGTCCCTGCTGAAATGGGAAAGAATGAAAAACTGTTGTGTCCGCTGTGCGGAGGAGTCTTCAGGGATCCTTATATTGCCACATGTGGGGTCAGTGGAGGAGGGGGTGGGATGAGATAATTGAGGGTGTGGGTCAGGGAGGGTGTGGAGGAAGAGATCAGTGAGGGTGTGGGGTCAGTGAAGGAGGTGGTATGAGATCAGTCAGGGTGTGGGGTCAGTGAAGGAGGTGGTATGAGATCAGTCAGGGTGTGGGGTCAGTGAAGGAGGTGGTATGAGATCAGTCAGGGTGTGGGTCAGGGAGGGTGTGTGGTAGGGGGTATGAGATCAGTCAGGGTGTGGGTCAGTCAGGGTGTGAGGTCAGTGGAGGAGGGGTGGGAAGAGATCAGTGAGAGTGGGATCAGGGAGGGTGTGGTGTGAGGGTGTTGGGGAGTATGCAAGATTATAGTCAAACAGGATGAACTATTAAATGATATAATTTATTTGGAGAGGGCTGCGCAATGATCAGTGTGCTGACAATACTGTTCTTCGACAGCATACCTTCTGTAGACCATGTTTGCTGTCTGGGAAATCAGGTACTTCCTTCTATGCTTCCCTGCCTTTATGCACCAGCTCCTCCCTTTCTTTCTCCTCCCTCCTCCCCTCCCTCCTCTCCTCCCTCCACTCCCTCCCTCCTCCCCTCCTCCCTTCTCCCCTCCTTTCCCTCCCTCCTCCCTGCCTCCTCCCTCATCCCCCTCCTCCCTCTTCTTACTGTTGTGCTGTGTTCCTCGACTCTCTTCACACAAGTTTTTCTTTTTCAGAGCTGTGTCCAATGGATAGCCAGCAGCTATCAATGGTTGTTAGGAATCTGGCTGTTAGTAATGTCTACAGTATTAATCACTGGGTGTTATGACACATCTTGTTGCTATGCAGGTGTCAGATCAGGTTGGGGAGCTGCTTATTCACTGTCGCTATGGTTGCAGGCCTGGGCAAAACTGCCCTGGGTTGTATGAGTCTGATTCAAGCGGTGTGTGAGTGTACATGCATGTATGGGTGTACATGCATGTATGGGTGTACATGTGTGGTGTGTACATGCATGTGTGTGTGCCTGTGTGGGTGTGCATGTGTGAACGTACATGCGTGTGTGTGTGCATGTGTGAATGTACATGCATGTGTGTGCATGTGTGGGTGTACATGCATGTGTGGTGTGTGCATGTATGTGTACTATTTTCACATGGTTTTGCTTCTCCACGCCTGGATTATCTGCCAGTGTGTAGTGTTCAATAGGAAGCAAGCTTTGTTGCTCAGTTTAAAATTTTGCTACAAGATTTTTTTTTTTAACTGCAAAGGCCAAATAGTTCTACGTGTCACCTCATCCCACTGCCTGTAGTAGTACCCTGTGCACTGTGCACCCTCCATCCCACTGCCTGTAGTAGTACCCTGTGCACTGTGCACCCTCCATCCCACTGCCTGTAGTAGTACCCTGTGCACTGTGCACCCTCCATCCCACAGCCTGTAGTAGTACCCTGTGCACTGTGCATCCTCCATCCCACAGCCTGTAGTAGTACCCTGTGCACTGTGCACCCTCCATCCCACTGCCTGTAGTAGTACCCTGTGCACTGTGCACCCTCCATCCCACAGCCTGTAGTAGTACCCTGTGCACTGTGCACCCTCCATCCCACTGCCTGTAGTAGTACCCTGTGCACTGTGCACCCTCCATCCCACTGCCTGTAGTAGTACCCTGTGCACTGTGCACCCTCCATCCCACAGCCTGTAGTAGTACCCTGTGCACTGTGCACCCTCCATCCCACAGCCTGTAGTAGTACCCTGTGCACTGTGCACCCTCCATCCCACAGCCTGTAGTAGTACCCTGTGCACTGTGCACCCTCCATCCCACTGCCTGTAGTAGTACCCTGTGCACTGTGCACCCTCCATCCCACTGCCTGTAGTAGTACCCTGTGCACTGTGCACCCTCCATCCCACAGCCTGTAGTAGTACCCTGTGCACTGTGCACCCTCCATCCCACAGCCTGTAGTAGTACCCTGTGCACTGTGCACCCTCCATCCCACAGCCTGTAGTAGTACCCTGTGCACTGTGCATCCTCCATCCCACTGCCTGTAGTAGTACCCTGTGCACTGTGCACCCTCCATCCCACTGCCTGTAGTAGTACCCTGTGCACTGTGCACCCTCCATCCATACAAATATTTATATATGTGCTGTATTGCTGTGTGTATGACATTGTGGTAACGTGGATGTATTTCATGCTACCCACCACCAGGCTGTCCAATGGTCATCAAGCTGGCATTCAGACAGTGAGCTGGTGTACATGTAGTGTGTAGTGTGTGGTGTGTGTGTAGTGTGGTGTGTGTGTAGTGTGTGGTGTGTGTGTAGTGTGTGGTGTGTGTAGTGTGCTGGTGTGTGTAGTGTGCTGGTGTGTGTAGTGTGTAGTGTGTGGTGTGTGTAGTGTGTGTGTGTAGTGTGTGTGTGTAGTGTGTGCGTGTAGTGTGTGTAGTGTGTGGTGTGTGTAGTGTGTGGTGTGTGTAGTGTGTGGTGTGTGTAGTGTGCTGGTGTGTGTAGTGTGTGTGCGTGTAGTGTGTGTAGTGTGCTGGTGTGTGTAGTGTGTAGTGTGTGGTGTGTGTAGTGTGTGTGTGTAGTGTGGTGTGTGTAGTGTGGTGTATGTGGGACAAGACTGCTGTATTGAAGAGCTGCTGTACCTTGCCCACTAGAGAACACGAGGCAAAGTGTGAGTACGCCCCAGTCCCCTGTCCCAACAGCTCCCTGTGTCCCTTTGTACTGGCCAAGGTCAGCCCCTTTTGTCAGCCCTTGCGGCTATGTGATTGGTCCACACCTCAGGACTTGGAAGAGCATTTGAAGCGTTGCAGACATGTTAGGTGTCCACATGCTCGCTACAAGTAAGTAGTACCTTGGGAGGCTTACCTGTCCTGGTGGATGTCACCTGACTTACCCCTCCCCTCATGTGCTTTTCACCTCATCTCGGACTCCCCCCCCCCCCCCCCCCCTATGTGGTTGTCACCTGACTTACCCCATCCCTCTTCTCATGTGCTTGTCACCTGACCTACCCCACCTCCTTATGTGCTTGTCACCTGACTTACACCCCCAAATGTAGCTGCCCCTTTGAGGGCACTAAGGATGAACTAGCCACACATCTTGACAGCTGCAAATTTGAAGGCTTAAAGGTTAGATGTGGTGTCTATAGTTGGCATGGAAACTAGTACAGACATGGGACTGGAGAGAGGCCTGGGGACTGGGACAGGTTGGCATCGCTGACCTTCTCTCCATCTGAAGGGGTTCCTGACCCGTACGGATGAGCATATCCTTGAGCTTGAGGCTGACCTGAAGAGGAAGGAGGAAGAGGTGGTCTTCCTGCGGTCCATGCTGGCCAGCCTCTCAGAGAAAGTTGAAATTCTTGAGAAAAATGCATTGGGAAAGATTAGTGAGTGTGTGTGTGTGTGTGTGTGTGTGTGTGTGTGTGTGTGTGTGTGTGTGTGTGTGTGTGTGTGTGTGTGTGTGTGTGTGTGTGTGTGTGTGTGTGTGTGTGTGTGTGTGTGTGTGTGTGTGTGTGTGTGTGTGTGTGTGTGTGTGCCAATGATGCCACACCCCCTCTCAGATCAGCTGGAGGAGAGGCAGAACAAGATGCAGAGGGAGGTGGTTGATGCTCGACATGGAGTCACTTTTGTCATGGTGCGAAGGGGGCAAGGGCAGGGTTGGTGTGAGGTTGGTGTTGTGGGGTTGGCGTCAGTGGCGGATACAGGAATTTGGCGAGGGGGGCCCACCATGGATATCTGGTGAGGTTAGGAGTGCGCGCGAATTTTTTGCAACACACCCAAATTTATCCTTAGATAGCACATGTAAGTAGAGGGATTGGAAATGACTTGCACTCAGTTAAGTTCTTGTTCTGAGGCTTATGTGGATTTAAATGGCTGTGTTTCATCTGTGAGTTTCGTCAGATTTGTACGTTTATACTTGCGCTTAGTAACTAATTTGCATCATATTCAGATGACCTATACTTCAAGCAGTGAACAGTATCATTCAGCATGACACTAGCCTATTTTGTCCCCCTGTACATCCTGCAGAAATGCAACAGCTGCATAAATTAAGTCACTTCAACCTGCAGTTTGTAAACCCGTCACTATTTTGACTAGCAAACCGCCTAATGGCATGTAGTAATGCTTATGGCATGTAGTAATGCTTATGGCATGTAGTAATGCTAGTACAGTCAGTCATAGATGGCAGTAAGCACATGGTTGGCCATAGCACATGGTTGGCCATAGCACTCTCTTCAAACAATCAGGCACAACTATTAAGAAATTGCAACCCGCTCAAACAATCGAGGCACAATGCATGGGGGGGGGGAGGGGGGAGGTGGAAGTATCTTTCCCCCCCCCCCCCCCCCCCCCCCCATGCACGCACTTTTCCCGCCTGTACCATACAATTAATCTTTTAGTTGAAGGCTCGTACGATGTAATTGTATGAAATTAAATTAACATGCATGCTCTGCCCCCAGGTTAAGTTACCTTCTGACGCCTATGGTATACAAAGAGTGCAAAACAACGCTTTTGTGTCGTCGAGAAACACTACATTGAAGCACGAAGCACTTTTATGCACACGTTAATGGGGTATTGATAGTAATTATATTCATATGGGGGTCTGGAACCCCAGGACTCCCTCGCTGGATCCGCCCTTGGGCGTGGGGTTGGCGCGGGGTTGGTATGAGCAGATTTGGAATGGGACAGGGGAACCATTGATTTGGTGTGTGGCTAGCTTGGTGTAGGACAAATTACTACCTTACATACCCTTACTCTCTCCCCCCCCCCCCCCCCCCCCCCCCCCCCCTTCATCATTCCTACTCCTCCCCCTCCCTTACCCTTACACACCTCCTCCCTCTTCCAGAATGAGCTACAACATGTTCAAGTACAGCTGGGCGTGGCAGGAAGTAGGTGGAGCTGTGGAACAATTAATGTGATTACTTGTGCATGTGCATATCCACACAGCTATGGATTCCCAGCATCTCTTCAAATGCAAGGGTACATTCGTGGGGCACTCAGTAAGTGCATCACACAACTTGAACCATCTCACCTTTGCCCTCTGCCCTTCACCTTTGCACTCCTCCCCTTCACCTTTGCACTCCTGCCCTTCACCTTTGCACTCCTGCCCTTCACCAGGGTCCCGTGTGGGCACTGTGCATCTCGGGAGATATGCTCTTCAGTGCTTCTTCGGACAACACCATCAAGGTAGCCTAATAGTTTACTAGAGTAGCCCAACAGTGCACTAAGTAAACTGGAGGAAAGGCTGGGTGGTTAGGAGGATTGATATTTAAATCATTTTTATCTATGTACATTCTATTTAATGCCCATCCTGACTAGATATGGGACACCACCAGTTTCAAGTGCCTGCAGACACTGACAGGTCACGATGGGATGGTTCTGGCCCTATGCGCCCAGGGGTAAGGTGGCCATATTGTGTGCCCCTCGCATGTCATTGTGGTGGCCATATTGTGTGCCCCTCGGCGGCCATATTGTGTGCCCCTCACATGTGGTGGCCATATTGTGTTCCCCTCACATGTGGCGGCCATATTGTGTGCCCCTCACATGTGGCGGCCATATTGTGTTCCCCTCACATGTGGCGGCCATATTGTGTGCCCCTCGCATGTGGCGGCCATATTATGTGCCCCTCACATGTGGCGGCCATATTGTGTTCCCCTCACATGTGGCGGCCATATTGTGTTCCCCTCACATGTGGCGGCCATATTGTGTTCCCCTCACATGTGGCGGCCATATTGTGTTCCCCTCACATGTGGCGGCCATATTGTGTGCCCCTCACATGTGGCGGCCATATTGTGTTCCCCTCACATGTGGCGGCCATATTGTGTTCCCCTCACATGTGGCGGCCATATTGTGTGCCCCTTTACTGGGTGTTGGTCACCTTGCAGGGATAGCACCCTGATCAGTGCCTCTGCTGATCACTGTATCAAAATATGGAATCTGGACACATGTGAGATCATGAGCACTCTTGTTGCCCACGACAACCCAGTTTGCACACTGACACTCAAAGGAGATAGGCTTTTCAGCGGCTCACTCAAGAGTATCAAGGTGTGGTGTGGGAGGGTGTGGTGTGGTGTGGGAGGGTGTGGTGTGGGAGGGTGTGGCCAAAGAGGGAACTCTTATCTTTATCTTTCCCTTCATGGTTGGTTTCGCCCAAGGTATGGAACGTCCAGACAACTCAGCTGATCTGTGAGCTACCCATGCAGAACCATTGGGTCAGAGCCCTGACCACTTCAGACAAATACCTCTATTCTGGCTCCTATCAGGCTGTAAAGGTAGGCCATCCTCTATTGTACCCCCTCCTCACCTGATCACAGTTATTCCCATTCTCGTTCCATGCAGGTATGGAACCTGGACTCCCTGGAGTGTATCCATGTGCTACAGTGCCAGAAGGGTGGCAGTATCTATTCCCTGGCAGTCACTAACCAACACATCATCTGTGGTACTTATGAGAACAAGATATATGTAAGGCTGTGGTGGGGTGCCCAGTACTTACATATGGTGGGGTGCCCAGGACATACATATGGTGGGGTGCCCAGTACTTACATATGGTGGGGTGCCCAGGACATACATATGGTGGGGTGCCCAGTACTTACATATGGTGGGGTGCCCAGGACATACATATGGTGGGGTGCCCAGTACTTACATATGGTGGGGTGCCCAGTACATACATATGGTGGGGTGCCCAGTTCTTACATATGGTAAGGTGCCCAGTACTTACATATGGTGGGGTGCCCAGTACATACATATAGTGGGGTGTACTATTTAGGTGGTAACACTGTACCACTGCAGTGGCCTATTTTTTTCAGTCTGTATAATTAGAGATCTAATGCTCAAGATGGCCAGCCACCTCGCCCCAACGTACACAGTCTGTTAGTGGTCGAACCTTTATGTGAATAAAAAAAGGGTTCCTGTAAGGTTGGGGAAGTAGTGCTGCAAACATGTTCAGACTAAATAAAGCATTGTGCATGACATAATTTATACAACAAATGTCAAAACAATCAAGGTTCGAAGTTCGATTTTGCTAAGATCAGGATTGGTGTCCCCTTTGCTTGGTTCTATATAGACCCTTTTCCATTGTGGGCGTATAAACAAATAAACGTCATCGTATAAACAGAAAACGTCATAAAACAGGGGAGTATAAACATATAAACATCACGTGCGCGCCTAAAACCTAGTCTCGTGCTCAGACCCCATGGCGCGCACGTGATGTTTATATGTTTATACGCCCACAATGGAAAAGGGTCTATACCAAGACATTTCATCAGGTGTCCAGGGATAAATCACCCCTACACTCACACACATCCACTTCTCCCCCTCACACGCACACACACACCCCTCACACACACCCCTTCTCCCCCTCACACGCACACCACCTTAGGTCTGGGATGTGCAGTCTCTACAACTTATCACAGAGCTCAGCGGGCACGTTGGCATAATCTACTCATTACAAGTCATTGAAGCACCTGGTCAGACGAGACTGTTTAGTGCTTGTTATGACAAGACACTTAGGGTGAGCAGCACCAAGGGTGTGCACATAGCACCACTTAGGGCACCAAGGATGTGCACATAGCACCACTTAGGGCACCAAGGGTGTGCACATAGCACCACTTAGGGCACCAAGGGTGTGCACATAGCACCACTTAGGGCACCAAGGGTGTGCACATAGCACCACTTAGGGCACCAAGGGTGTGAGCATAGCACCACTTAGGGCACCAAGGGTGTGCACATAGCACTTAGTTGCACTCACAAGAACTGTGTAGAAGTGACCACCAATTGAAGTGCAGGACTAGTTTTAACCTCTTAGTGATGATTTGCATGGCTTCTTTGTCTATTTTCCTACTTCCCTCCATTTTAATCAACTTCCACTCTCTCTGGACCTAAGGTTTGGAACCTTGAACACATGACCTGTGTACAGACCTTGGTCCGTCATGACAGCAGTGTTACATCACTGGTCATATCCAGGGGAAGGTTGTTCTCTGGCTCTGTGGATAGCACCATCAAGGTGAGGGACAGGCAAGGGGTTAGTTAGCACCACTGTGGTGCAGGGAATGGTGCCATGGGGTTAATGCACCACAAGGAAGGCAAAGGATTGTATGTGTGAGGTACTGTAGTGTTACGTATATGTAGGTGGCATAATGAAGGTACATGTATACAGGGCATATTAATGAAGGTATACAGGGCATGTTAATGAAGGTATACAGGGCACATTAATGAAGGTATACAGGGCATATTAATGAAGGTATACAGGGCATATTAATGAAGGTATACAGGGCATATTAATGAAGGTATACAGGGTATTAATGAAGGTATACAGGGCACGTTAATGAAGGTATACAGGGCATATTAATGAAGGTATACAGGGCACATTAATGAAGGTATACAGGGCATTGAAGGCAAACCATTTTACACATGGATGTGTTATACCTCAGGTCTGGCAGTAGGTACCTCCTCCCCACCCCCACCTTGTGCTGCACCCCACACCTTCTGGCTCTGACATCTGCTCAGAAGAGCTTTCATTTCTCCCTGCCCTGGAATCACAGACCTGTGGGGTCACATCTGACAAACTGTGGCTCCTTTGTATGTGTGTTCATGCATGTATGTGTATATTATTATGTATATGTATGTATGTGTATGTGATATTGTTTTTATTTTTCTAACCCTTGTGTCCTAAGTACAAAGCTATGAATATTAGTTGGATTACATATATAGTTTACATGTAGGTATCTTAGTTTTTAATGCTGAAAGTACAATAAACTGCCTGTGGTGGTTGTGAGGGTGTCTGTTGTTATGGGCAACATGTAGGCGTATGTTCCTACAGATGCATTCAGTGAGTGATCCTAACCAATCATTGTTGCCCAATATCATACAAATCAAACCAAACTGTTATTTCCATGGTTACAGGTCACACATGTATGTACATATAACTAGACCATCAGCTCTGTTTGGGCAAAGAACATAACACACAATTACATCTCTGTCAAATAAAATTAACTGTGCACATACATGATCTCACATACAGGTACATAAATAATTCCAAGGCAACACAAAAATATTATCTAGTACTGTCATTCATTCTCCAATTGGTCCCCACCATCGTCATCATTCCCACACATTGGGGGGTTGTATGCAGACCAAATTAAGACGACATCATCCTTGGGGGGTTTGGTGATGAGGTAAGGATAAGGACTAGTGGTGCAGGATGGGGGGTCCCCGGGGGGCTTCAAGCTTGGCGGCACATTTGTAGAGTAGTTGGTGGCCCCAAAGTACGTTCCCCCAAAGCTGACCACAATGCTCATGTCTGAAGAAGACCCTGATGATGTCACCTCAGAGGGTGTGGATGATGTCACCTCAGAGGGTGTGGATGACCTCTCCATGGTTTCACTGCTGGACAGCACTTCTTCTTTTCTTGAAAAAAACTGTTTGACAGACCTGATCCCCATAAGGCACCGGCTGGCTCCTGCGCAGGTGTGGTAGGAGGTGAGGAGCCTGAGGTCTGTGCTCATTACCAGGATCATTCCACCTCCAGTACCCACGTAAATGACTTCGTTGAAACAGAGCAGGGAGGTGATGCGACTGAGGCGAGGTATGCAGTCAGCACTCTTCTTTGACACATAATTGGAGTAGTCGGGGCTGCCGTAAGTCTGCTTGCACACCTCGCTGCAGTCAAAATCCATCGCCATCCTCTTTTCCTGCACTTCCCATAATTCTAAATAGTGCCTGTCGCTAATAAGCACGTGATTGGTTCCAGCGCACGAAGCCAGGTATTTTATGCGACGCCCAGTTCTCACCTGGTCACAGATCTCTGCCTTAAGTGTCCCCAGGCAGTCAAGGATTGCTATCTGAGTGCCAACGGCAGAACTGCACACAGCCCACAGCTCAGCATTGTGGCAGCAGCCAGCAATGACGGCATCATAGAGGTCCTCCTTCAGAGCACTGGAGTGCTTTGGAACCAGGGCTTGCAGGAAGCCAGCCCCACCCACAGCCTGCTGAGGTATCTCACTCACAGCAAAGAGGTGTGTTCCCTTGTGTGCGAGGGCCAAGATGCATGACGTGTGCTCGATGAAGACCAGCTTGAAGATCTTACTGGACCCCTCCCACCTGGCCACCTCCTTCTTTGTGGTAGCACTGTAGACGTGGAGTCCCGTGCCAACAGTGGCCACCCACACCTGGTCCCCAGTGATGCAGATACTGGATACAATCTTTAACCCTGACTTGTCAATAACCTGTGGAGAAGATAGGAGATGGGTGATGAGGGGAAGGGGATGTGGGTGATGAGGGGAAGGGGATGTGGGTGATGAGGGGAAGGGATGTGGGTGATGAGGGGAAGGGATGTGGGTGATGAGGGGAAGGGATGTGGGTGATGAGGGGAAGGGATGTGGGTGATGAGGGGAAGGGATGTGGGTGATGAGGGAAGGGGATGTGGGTGATGAGGGAAGGGATGTGGGTGATGAGGGAAGGGGATGTGGGTGATGAGGGGAAGGGATGTGGGTGATGAGGGGAAGGGGATGTGGGTGATGAGGGGAAGAGATGTGGGTGATGAGGGGAAGGGGATGTGGGTGATGAGGGGAAGGGATGTGGGTGATGAGGGGAAGGGATGTGGGTGATGAGGGAAGGGGATGTGGGTGATGAGGGGAAGGGGATGTGGGTGATGAGGGAAGGGATGTGGGTGATGAGGGGAAGAGATGTGGGTGATGAGGGGGAGGGATGTGGGTGATGAGGGGAAGGGGATGTGGGTGATGAGGGGAAGGGGATGTGGGTGATGAGGGGAAGGGGATGTGGGTGATGAGGGGAAGGGGATGTGGGTGATGAGGGAAGGGATGTGGGTGATGAGGGGAAGGGATGTGGGTGATGAGGGAAGGGATGTGGGTGATGAGGGGAAGAGATGTGAGTGATGAGGGGAAGGGATGTGGGTGATGAGGGGAAGGGGATGTGGGTGATGAGGGGAAGGGATGTGGGTGATGAGGGGGAGGGATGTGGGTGATGAGGGGAAGGGGATGTGGGTGATGAGGGGAAGGGATGTGGGTGATGAGGGAAGGGGATGTGGGTGATGAGGGGAAGAGATGTGGGTGATGAGGGGGAGGGATGTGGGTGATGAGGGGAAGGGGATGTGGGTGATGAGGGGAAGGGGATGTGGGTGACGAGGGGAAGGGATGTGGGTGATGAGGGGAAGGGGATGTGGGTGATGAGGGGAAGAGATGTGGGTGATGAGGGGGAGGGATGTGGGTGATGAGGGGAAGGGATGTGGGTGATGAGGGGAAGGGATGTGGGTGATGAGGGGAAGGGATGTGGGTGATGAGGGAAGGGGATGTGGGTGATGAGGGGAAGGGATGTGGGTGATGAGGGGAAGGGGATGTGGGTGATGAGGGGAAGGGGATGTGGGTGATGAGGGGAAGGGGATGTGGGTGACGAGGGGAAGGGGATGTGGGGAAGGGGATGTGGGTGACGAGGGGAAGGGGATGTGGGTGACGAGGGGAAGGGGATGTGGGTGACGAGGGGAAGGGATGTGGGTGACGAGGGGAAGGGGATGTGAGTGATGAGGGGAAGGGGATGTGGGTGATGAGGGAAGGGGATGTGGGTGACGAGGGGAAGGGATGTGGGTGATGAGGGGAAGGGGATGTGGGTGATGAGGGGAAGGGGATGTGGGTGATGAGGGGAAGGGATGTGGGTGATGAGGGGAAGGGATGTGGGTGATGAGGGGAAGGGGATGTGGGTGATGAGGGGAAGGGGATGTGAGTGACGAGGGGAAGGGGATGTGAGTGATGAGGGGAAGGGGATGTGGGTGATGAGGGGAAGGGATGTGGGTGATGAGGGGAAGGGATGTGGGTGATGAGGGGAAGGGGATGTGGGTGATGAGGGGAAGGGGATGTGGGTGATGAGGGGAAGGGGATGTGGGTGATGAGGGGAAGGGATGTGGGTGATGAGGGGAAGGGGATGTGGGTGATGAGGGGAAGGGATGTGGGTGATGAGGGGAAGGGATGTGGGTGATGAGGGGAAGGGGATGTGGGTGATGAGGGGAAGAGATGTGGGTGATGAGGGAAGGGGATGTGGGTGATGAGGGGAAGGGGATGTGGGTGATGAGGGGAAGGGGATGTGGGTGATGAGGGAAGGGGATGTGAGTGATGAGGGGAAGGGGATGTGGGTGATGAGGGGAAGGGATGTGGGTGATGAGGGGAAGGGGATATGAGTGATGAGGGGAAGGGGATGTGGGTGACGAGGGGAAGGGGATGTGGGTGACGAGGGGAAGGGGATGTGGGTGATGGCAGAGGAAGGGATGTGAGTGAAGCTAGTGTGGGAGGGGCAAAGTGTATAGTAATAAAAACTGATACGTTACACCATAATGGCCTCTGAGGGAATGCATCTCTATGAAAAGGAGGAGTCACTTGCCTGTGCACCCACTCCAGTGGGATGGTATGCGACGACAGAGAGGCAGTCAGCACCACCATACCACACTTCCAAGATGGAGTTTTCACTCAGGCCAATAACTGGGTAGGTAGCACTATTTGTTTCCTGCTCCCCAGATAACCATAGAGGAGAGCTGGTCACCGAAGTGCGAGGTGATGTAATGGGGGAGGGGCTGGTCACCGACGATCGAGGTGATGTAATGGAGGAGGGGCTGGAAGATGGAACTGAGGAACTAAGTTTGTAGCATGCAACTGTGATGCCCTGCTCGTTAAGTTCGACTGCAGACATCAAAGAAGTTAACACACTGGTGCGGAGGACCCGGAGTATCTCCAGGAAGGTCGGGCGGTGTTGGGGCTTCTCACTCCAACACCAGCACATCAGCTCAATCATCCACAGAGAGTTGGGGCGTTGCTATTGGTAACAGAAAAACAAATATTGTTGAACAAGGTTTAAGTGACAGGGAGAAAAGGGAGGAGGAGAAGGGAAGAAGAAATAAAATTTAACCCTTCCCAAGCCTAGGCTTACGTTACCCTTAATAATAGCTCAGGCCTCTTTCCGGCACTCAGCAATGCCTCTGGAGGTCTCATTTCCTTCTGAAAAGGGTTACCGAAGGAGAAGAGATAGTACATGAACATCCCAAAGGAGTACACATCCAGCTTTGTGCTGTAGGCCTCCTGCCCCCCATGGAGGAGGACCTCCGGGGGGAGGTAAGGCTTTGTGCCCTGCACACCACGTTCACCCTGTGGTGTGAACTGCTTGCAAATGCCATAGTCCGCTAGCTTCAATTGGACCACCTGGTCCCCAGTCCACTGAGTCTCCGGAAGAGGGAACTTCCAGACCAGAACATTTCCTGGTTTGATGTCTCTAAAGATGAAACTCTGATTATGGAGGTAGTTGAGTGCTTCTGCAACCTGTGGAAGGCGAGTCATAAACAGCCAATTCCTTATAAAGCCCACCTGTATCATCGTGGACTGCAAGGTTGCTCTGCTAAGTTTGACCTTTGCTTGTTGAAACTTTTGCACACAGGCCTTGAGGTCTCCCAGGGGGGCCAGCTCTAACAGCAGTCGGAGGGGGGCCAGAGTGACCCCCAACAGCTGTAGGATGTTCTGGTGGTTCAGTCTGTACATCACTCTGGCTTCTTGGCCTGCATTCTGGTAGATCTCCCAGGCTGTCAGCTCGGCTTGAAGACTGGTGTTTTCTTCCATCACTCCTTGTGATGCATACTCTTTGACAGCAACACTGCCATGGCGGCTCGTAGTGCCAGCAAACACAGCCCCAAATCCTCCCTCCCCAAGTGTGTGGTTCTTGATGATACATTTCGAGTCAAATACCATGGAGGGAACAAAGTCCCTGAACACCTGAACAGCAGAGAAAGGAGAGTGTGAGGGGTGAGAGGGGGAAGGGAGGGAGGGGAGGGAGAGAATAATATAGTGGAGTGAGGAAGTAGTGAGGCAAGAGGTGAAAGAAAGGAGACGAGGTAGAGTGAGGGAGAAGAGGTATGGTGAGGGAGAAGAGGGATGGTGAGGGAGAAGAGGGATGGTGAGGGAGAAGAGGGATGGTGAGGGAGAAGAGGGATGGTGAGGGAGAAGAGGGATGGTGAGGGAGAAGAGGGAGGGAGACCCACCATATCAGGAGCAATGTCTGCCACTGACATCTTCCCATGCAGAGGGCACTCCAGGTCCCTTCCCTCTGCAACCATCCTAGCACAGTAGGGGCTGGAGAAGAAGTAAGCCACCTCCTTGATTGATCCAGTGATGGAGTCTTCTTTCCCACTTGGCCTCACACAGGCTGGACAAGGACTGGCAATAGTCACTGTGGAATATTCAATCCCTCTCTTCCTTCCAAACACCTCGTACCAGTCATCTAGTACAGACCGCACACACTCCACCCCTTTCTGGAGAAGCCATGTTGCCACACAGATGTGTCTGCTGGTGATATCATCAGCGCTGAACACTGAAGTCACGTAGGAAGGCAGGATGCACTCTTCAGGCAATACATCCACCTTTATTTTAACCCCTTTTGACAACTCTATCTTCTCATCACCTCTGCTTGATATGATCCTGTGATACTTATGGCCGGGGAGGGGGCAGTCTACAGGCACAATCCTGAGGATCTCCACATTGTTCCACACCAGCTTCACACCAGTTCTCCAGCAGCACCAGTGGGGCCCTTCTAATGACATGCCCTCTTCTATGGGCCAAGGCCAGGACAGCCACTCCCCACACTGCCTCAGTATGGGACCACTGATCACACGGGCTATCAGGCGGGAGAAAAATCCATTTGGAATGAAGTGGAGAAATTGATATCTAATTAGTGTGCTTGGAAAGGAGGAGGAGGGGGAGGAGGGGGAGGGGGAGGAGGGGGAGAAGGGGGAGAAGGGGGAGGGGATGTTTGAGTGGGAGGAGGCAGAGGGAATAGGAACTGGAGGAATGTTTGAGGGGGAGGAGGTGGAGAGATGGGGCTCTCCCCTGGGACTATTGTCTTTTATGGAGACTGAACATGAGAGCTCTTGTGTTAGAGGCAGGAGAGATGGTATCAGTAGATGCTGCTCATCCAACAAGAGGACCACTTCAAACTTTTGCATGATCTTAACAAGGTCCTTGATGAAAGGTTTGGTTGTGCTGTCTGTAAAGATTTTGTCCAAGTCCTGTACTAGCATCAAACCTGGTGTGTGAGAGGTGTGTGAGGTGTGAGGAGAACAGAGGTGTGAAGGTACGTACCATTCTTTTGGTAAGGGTTCTTCTCCTGAATAGTGATGACCTTGGCTAGCATGGAGCATAGCCACTGAGGGTCAATGAAGTACAGGTCACTTAACTGGCTGTCTTCATAGTGCAGCAGAATGCCTGGAAGGTTGGGAGAGGGGAGGAGAGTGGAGAGGAGGTGGGAGGGGAGGGAGGAGGTGGAAGAGAAGAAGTGGAATTAAAATGTAAAAAAATAAAAATGGCAGCTAGGGCAATACTGACCATTGTCATGAAGAAAGCTAGTAGCTTCATCAAATCCCTCCCTAGTTTCCAAGAGAGGGAGGACTGCAGCACTAAAGGAGACGAGAGTCATTCAGCATTCCCCTAGCCCACCCTCGTGACACACCAGTAATCTTCCCTAGACAGCACAGGGATCTTCTTTTGTTTGATATACTTGTTAGCCAAATCCCTTACAAGGCATTCAAGTGATATATAGAACTGCGGGGCTGTCTCATCCACGAGGGGGGTACAATGTCGCGATCCTAGTTATTTAAATATTGAAAGGTCAGTTGAAAGGAATAAGAAAGTACACATACCTGGTTTCTTGTAGTTGATAGCTTTGTCATAGATGAAATCTCTGAGGGAATTCATCTTCAAGCAACAAAAGCAGTTTATAAACTGACAACAAGGCTCAATTGAGGGATATGCAAGTTGGCTTGAGTCATATTTGATGTAGAGCCGTTCAAACATATTCTCAAGATACTTCTTCTCTTCCTGCTTTATGCAGTCAACGTGGGTCCCCACCACAATCACAGGTGCACCAGGAGCTCTAGCCTAAGTGAAGAAAATAATCTAATGATTCAAATTGTACTTTGTTGCCTTATGGGCTGGACACACCCCCACACACACACACATGCACATACATATCACACACATGCACACCCACCCACACATAACATGCACATACACACACGCACACCCCCACACAGCACACACACACAGCTCTTACCTCAATGTTCTCAAGCCATGGCTTGATACCCTCCAGTCCCTTCTCTCCCTCAGTCACGTCCCACACCACCAGGTACAAAGACCGCTCAGAGAGGAAGCATTGGTGTGTGGCATAGTACTCTTCCTAACAAAACAACAGCACATCATTCAATCATATCATCCCAAATGGAGCTCACCTGTCCTCCAAAGTCCCAGGTCATAAAGGTGACCTTTGGGGACCCTTTCTGCGGCCTATAGACCCAGTCCCCTAGGTCCACGCCCACTGTGGACAGGGGCACCCCACTGACCCCCATCTCCACCTCCTTCCTTCTGTCCACATGGCCACGTTTGGTCAGCTGCTGCAGTAGTGTGGTCTTGCCAGCCCTCACCGATCCCATCAACATCAGTTTGATGCGACGATATGGCTTTGAACTACAAGGACGGAAACAATACATATCAGTCATGCCCTAGTTGGGGAAAGCCCCCCTTTAAGCTAGGGAAAGCCCCCCTCTAAGCTAGGGAAAGCCCC
Source organism: Spongilla lacustris (assembly GCA_949361645.1). Lineage (NCBI taxonomy): Eukaryota > Metazoa > Porifera > Demospongiae > Spongillida > Spongillidae > Spongilla > Spongilla lacustris. The sequence goes on from OX442427.1 coordinate 8,010,200, forward strand.
CCTCTAAGCTAGGGAAAGCCCCCTCTAAGCTAGGGAAAGCCCCCCTCTAAGCTAGGGAAAGCCCCCCTCTAAGCTAGGGAAAGCCCCCTCTAAGCTAGGGAAAGCCCCCCTCTAAGCTAGGGAAAGCCCCCCCTCTAAGCTAGGGAAAGCCCCCTCTAAGCTAGGGAAAGCCCTCCTCCCACCCCGCCCCCCAAGCTAGGGAAAGCCCCCCCTCTGAAAGCTCATATAGTTTGAGAATGCTCATCAGAAGGGCCCATGTAGTAGAGGGAAAGCCCCTCCGTATGGACAAACCTTTGCAGCTTTGATTTGAGGTATGTTAGTAATGGGCGCGGTGATGACTTCTCAAGTAAGCTGGCAGGCAGTGTGCTGATGTTCAGTCCCTGCAGACGCAGTACACACAAGGTCTGGGGGTCTAGGTGGCCCATCTCCAATGGAAGCTCCTGAATCGCCACATTGTAGGACAAGTCTAAGGAGCCTAGCATATTAAGACGATGAATTTCTTTGGGAACTGCCTTCAGCTCGTTGTGGTCAAGCGTGAGTATGGACAGTGCGGGGAAGGTGAGCTGGCTTGTCACTGGGGGGGCGTTGGCTGGCAGGGTGGACTGGGCACCAGATAAGCAGTACTCCACTTCCTCGCACAGCACAAACTCTTCAATCTTGTTGTAGGAGAGGCCAAGTGTGGTCAGCTTCCCCAGCACAGTGTGGGAGGCGTGGCCACAGTACAGGCGCCCTTCCTGGGCCTGGGGGACCAGCATCATGTGGGGGGAGGAGCAGGGGATGTAGGCGGGGCGTGCGGCCACCGTGTTCACAATGAGGTTGTGGTCCAGGTAGACTGTGCCTATCAACCTGGGCAAGCTGCGCACAAGGTCCACGCGGCTTATCTGGTTATACTTCAAGTCAAGACGGTTAAGCCTTGGTGCCAAGCAGACCAAGTCCAAGGGAAGCTGTGAGAACATGTTTGACGAGAGGTCCAGTAACTGCAACTGAGATGTGTCGTGACTGTCCTCGTCCCTATCCACCTCATGGTAGCCCGGGGGAGGCATGGCCACACGTGTGCGCTGCGTGATGGCTAGGTCCACCTGTGCTGACAGGGCCGCCCTCTGCTGTCTTACCTGCTTAACCAGTTCTTCAAAGTTGTCATCCAACTTGCAAGCTTTGCACAAGGTTTGATAGAACAGCTTCAGTTGCGCAATGCACGGTGTAATGGGCATGCCCCCTTCTAGCTCCCTAAAATACGTCTCACTCGCTCCACTGAAGTAGTGAAGACGAGAGAGCAGGTTGCCTGAGAGACGCAGTGTCTTAAGGTGTGGCATGACCCACAGGCCTGGTGGCAGGTCGGTTAGCCTGTTCCTCTGCACACTTAGCTCCTCCAGGGTGCACACCAGGCCTAAGAAGAGGTCCTCTGGTAAGGTGCTCAGCTGGTTGCCATCGAGCACCAACTTCTTCAATGACCTACAAGTATACACCACCTCCCGTGAGGAGCTGAAAGCTGAGGGGAGCTCTGATATGGAGTTGTGTGCCAATGTGAGGGTGGAGAGGTGGGGCATTTGGAACAGCTCAGGGGGAACTGACCTTAGTCCACTTTCACTAATCTCCACGCTGGTGATTGCTACCAACCCAGAGCAGCTGTTCCTACGTGCTGCCACTGCTGACTCACCAAAGTAGCGAAGACATCCCAAGGCCAGTTCAAGGACAACCCCTTGGGCACCCATAGGGTCCTTGCCCCTAACAGACCATGTGGACATGACACTGTACATGGACTCCACAGCGCTGGTACTATCATCCACCCACACTGGCTGAACCTCAGTCAGCAACAGGCGGCTCCAATTAATCTCCCCTACCAGACGTTGCATCTTGCGGTCACTCTGCAAGGTCCTGTAATTGCGCATGTTTGTAAGCTGGGTGTGGTGGTAGAGGAGGAGCCGCAGAATGTCCTCGTAACCATTGCCCGCGGCAACCGAGATGGCTTCCTCCAACCCTTTGTTGATGCCAAACCTGACCAACAGTTTGACTGTCTCCACATCCCCTGTGCCCACCGCCATCCTCAACAGTCTATCGTCTGCGGCCACCATCTTGAGGAGGTCCGCGTCTTTCAAGAAGTCCAGCAGCAGGCCCAAGCACTCCCTGTGCTTCATTTTGATCGCCATGATGACAGGCGTTTCGTCACCAACAACAAAGACCACTTTTGGGTCCAACTTGAGGTCCAGGCTGTGACGCATGAACCCTGCCACAGTTAGGAGGGTGCTAAGCAGCTCTACGTAGTTATTCAGCACAGCTATGTGGAAGACGCTGTGGCCCTGTACAGTGATTGCCAACAACTTATCCTCTGCGATCTTCAAGAGCGAAGGCGCACTGGTGGTGAACTTGTAAACATCCACCTCTGCAATCACGTCGTCTCTGCAAGGCTCCTCGGGGCAGCTGATGTAACTGGACATCTGCTCACTTAAGCACAGCGACTTGTTGAAACTTTCTGTACATATCTCAGGGCCCTTGTCCTCACATTCCAGCTGCCCCTCCCCCTCCCCCTCCCCCAAGGTGCCACAATGAAATACAGGTGTGTGCACAGGACTGCCAAGAAATCTGTCCGCCTTGCCCCTGGGCATATGGGGCAAAGATTCAACACGCCGAACGTTATGTTGGAGAGGAAGGAGCAAGCCGTCTCTGTGTGCATACTTCTTTGCCTGGGTAATGATGCTGTGAAACAGCCAGCTCACAAACTCTATATCATTCTTTTGACAGGCGATGTGGAATGGTAGGCAAGCAGCTTGGTCAGGTACAGCCAAGAGGGTGGGACACTTGGAGACGTAGTAGAACCTCAGGGGGGACATCAGCTGGCAGGCAATATGAAGAGGTGTGCCTGTCCCGTAGGTGGTCGTATAGATAGAAGCTTTGAAGTCTTCCACAAGCTTGATGGCAATGACTATGTTACCACTTAAAGTAGCTCTGTGTGTGTGTGTGTGTGTGTGTGTGTGTGGTGTGTGTGTGGTGTGTGTGTGGTGTGTGTGTGGTGTGTGTGTGGTGTGTGTGTGGTGTGTGTGTGGTGTGTGTGTGGTGTGTGTGTGGTGTGTGTGTGAGTGTGTGTGGTGTGTGTGTGGTGTGTGTGTGGTGTGTGTGTGGTGTGTGTGTGGTGTGTGTGTGTGTGTGTGTGTGTGTGGTGTGTGTGTGGTGTGTGTGTGGTGTGTGTGTGGTGTGTGTGTGAGTGTGTGTGGTGTGTGTGTGGTGTGTGTGTGGTGTGTGTGTGGTGTGTGTGTGGTGTGTGTGTGAGTGTGTGTGGTGTGTGTGTGGTGTGTGTGTGGTGTGTGTGTGGTGTGTGTGTGGTGTGTGTGTGTGGTGTGTGTGTGTGTGTGAGTGTGTGTGGTGTGTGTGTGGTGTGTGTGTGTGGTGTGTGTGGTGCATGTGGTATGTGTTGTGATGTGTGCAGGTGTAATGTGTTGTGCATAGTAGTCATAACACAAGATAGGTGATTAAAAGGGCGTGGTCACCTAATCAGGAGGGAAGTGACATCATCATCCCTGTCCACTTTGTACCCACACTCCAAGGTCAGGTGCTCCATCAGCAAGGTGAACCTCTGCAAGTCCCCAACAGTACAAGTAATATGGTCTGCTATCATAGCTGCCTCTGAAGCACAAAGGATAAGTTACTACAAAGCCACTTTCCCACCCCTCCACTCCCCACCCCTCCACTCCCCACCCCACCCCTCCATTCCCCACCCCTCCACTCCCACCCCTCCACTTCCCCACCCCTCCACAGTTTATTTTTGATGCCCTTAACCATATCATCCTGCTTCTTCCATGGCAACACCACACCCTCCTGCTGCTCCCATGGTTACAAAATATCACAAAGGGAGCCCTCCACCCCCTCCCAAGCCCCACCCCCTGCCAACCTCTCTCCATGTGTGCTCTAGTTGTACCAAACTGTTGCAATTCAGCTGTGGAAAATAATCAAATAATAATGTTGCTATGTGGGTGTGGCCTGCATGGGGATATGTCACTATGGAATGGTCTGGATATGGGCAGTATCAAGACCATCTCCGTGCAGCTGTAATACCTTTGTACACCTTCAGTTCTTCAAGCACCTTCTTGTCCTTCAACTCTGACTCAGCTTTCGTTATCTGCTTTGCGAGTTCGTCCGGAGGGACCAACGGTATCAGTGCCTTCACACATGTGAGGTGTTTATTGACAGCTGCTATTGATAAAGGGGACTGTTTGGGTCATGTGACAGTGCGCGTGAGTGTGTGTATGTCGTCGGATGTGATAGAAGATGAAAGTACGTGTGCCGCAATTCAAGTAATTGCGTGCGTTAAGTGAAGCAAGATCGGAGCGCACGATGCAGGAGAAAAGAGGCATTCATTGTGTCAGGTCATGAAACTTGGGCGCTTCGCACGCTTACGTGGTCATCCCCGGAGCTTTTAAAAGTGCAAGCGTGACTAGCTGTAGAGAGAGGTGGGCGTTGCACGCATTGCATGTCGACTTAATAACACACCCAAAACTTTATAAAGACCCTACTGTACCTGCCTTTAATTCTTACCTCCGGGAAGTGCTAAAAGCTTTCTCAGAACTTCCACACTGCCTTCCTTTGCTGCCCGAAACAACAGCTTGCCCGCGCTGTTGATCTGACGAACATCTGTAATACACGTCCTCTCCGACATCTTTAGGATATTCACGAGGCAGTCATGTGTTTACATATGCGTTAAGAAAAAGGCGTTGGCATTTGCCTACGTAAGCATTTTGTGCTCCGCTCGTTCAAGCTACGAATACCTGCAACAGCTGAAAGAGCAGGTGCGACCAAAATTGAAATACCGGTATAATAATAAATGTACTGTAACGCTAAAATAGCTAGCTAGCTACTCGCGCAAGGCTAGAGCAGGCCCACGCGACGCAGCGCTACCGAAGCAGAACACGCAGCTTAAGTGCAAAAAAAAAAAAGACAGCCGCTCTGCTAGTCACATTAATATTGCATATGTGGGTCTGGGGACGAGATTAATACACGAAAATTTCCGATGTTTTAAACCTTATAATGTTATAAAAATGCTTCTTGTTTGAATCGCTGTATATTCCGAACGCTAAACGCTATTGACTTCCTATTTTCAAAAGTTCATACTACACCATTTCTCTATGATAAATTACATTTTGGAGTCTTGCACTTGCTCCACGCCAGTATTGCAGCTTTCGATACCCGACCGGGTTCAAACCCGCCATAACTTCAGGTAGAAGTAATCAAATCGCTTCAAATTCGGTTTGTAGGTACAGAGGTCCTATACCTATCGATTTATACTGTTCGTTAATTTTTACGCCATCCGTTACGGAGATACAGTTGAACAAAGTACGTGCACTTTTCCCCGCTCGATTTGCGCCAATGATTTTGGCAAATCGCAATGTATGGGGAGGCGGTTGTTATATCATTGGCGCGAATCGAGCGGGGAAAAGTGCACGTACTTTGTTCAACTGTATCTCCGTAACGGATGGCATAAAAATTAACGAACGGTACAAATGGCTGACAGCCATGTGCCCTTGGAGATGTGCAGCTGACAGCCATGTGCCCTTGGAGATGTGCAGCTGACAGCCATGTGCCTTTGGAGATGTGCAGCTGACAGCCATGTGCCCTTGGAGATGTGCAGCTGACAGCCATGTACCCTTGGAGATGTCAACACCTGTATCTTGAGCAGCAGCAATGGGCTAAGTCATCCAACCAATAATTACCACATTCTGATACTCCATACCTCATACTCCATACCTCATACCTCATACTCCATACCTCATACTCCATACCTCATACTCCATACCTCATACTCCATACTCCATACCCCATACCTCATACCTCATACCCCATAGTCCTAGCAACAATATTGGCACTATTAAAGAACACACAAAGATGCACACACATGCATACAAAAACCCATGGACGTGTGTTGAGCTAACTGGCAGTCTTTCCGCTGCATTCTGCACTATCTGCTGACCAAAGGAACAAGTGATTGACATTTGATGGCTGAGGGTTCAAATATTTCAGGTAGGAGAGGAGACCACTGCTTGAGCCCCCAGTGGGGACCCCAGGACTATTCATAGCCAGAGGACAGTTTTCAGAATGTGAGGTTGCCCCCCAGTACTCTCTTCCAAAGCTGATAATGATGCTTCTTTCTGCCATCAAGGGAAGCACACACACACTGTCAGCTCCTGGCCCTTCAGCAGAGACCACACCTCCCTTGCCCGCCCACTCGGTCCCACCAGAGGTCACATCTGCTGTGTGCCCCGTGCCGTTATCACGGGACCTTCGCACAGAGAACAGTCTGGCTATGGACCTGACTTTCAGCGCAGGCTTAACCCCCAAAAGACATGTGCTCGGACTGGCACATGTGTGGAGAGTGGACAGGTGTTTCAGCTGCACAGCATCCAAGGCAAGAATAATGCCACCTTGAGTCCCCACATACATCAAGCCATTGAATGAGAGCAGGGAAGTTATGCAACTCAATTTTGCTGGAAGAAGAGAGAGATGTGTACGACATGTCCCTTCCCTGATAGACAGCAAACTTACTGTGACTACCATACTCATGCTTGCAGCCGTCATGGCAGTTGAACACCTGTGTCTTTTCTCTTCCTCGGACAGTCCATTTCTCTAAATAGTGCTCATCAGCTATGGCTACCTGTGTTGGTGTGTCTGCCAGGGATAATGTCTCCATATGGCCCACCTTCTTCCAGGTGTGATCTGAGCTCCCAACGGTCCTCAGGTCAGCACAATCCAGGATTATTAGTCTCCTCTGAGACACTAACCACACCTCCCATGAGGTGTGGTCTGTTACCATGGCACCTGCTTCAATGGTCTCACCAAGAGTGGCTGAGGCTTGAGGAATAAGGGTCTGCACCAAGGGATGGGCACCCGTAGGGGTGAGGGGGAGGATGTGGGCTGCCGTGGGGGTGAGGGCCAACATGCAGGAGGTGTGCTCGATGAAGACCAGCTTGAAGATCTTACTGGACCCCTCCCACCTGGCCACCTCCTTCTTTGTGGTAGCACTGTAGACGTGGAGCCCCGTGCCAACAGTGGCCACCCACACCTGGTCCCCAGTGATACAGATACTGGATACTTGAGAATCAAAAGATTCAATGGCCTAGGAGGGGATATTGGTGCAGTTAGTGTGTGTGGCCTAGGAGGGGATATTGGTGCAGGTACTGTATCATGAATTGTGTGTATGGTGTGTCTGCTGGTCACACATACCCAGGCACATCACATTATAAAAGATTTTTACCCTCCATGGCTACCCAATGACACCTTTACTAACCTCCATGGTTACCCCAGTGACCCCTTTACTAACCTCCATAGTTACCCCAGTGACCCCTTTACTAACCTCCATAGTTACCCCAGCAACCCCTTTACTAACCTCCATGGTTACCCCAGTGATCGCTTTACTAACTTCCATGGTTACCCCAGTGACCCCTTTACTAACCTCCATGGTTACCCCAGCAACCCCTTTACTAACCTCCATGGCTACACCAGTGGGTAAATATCTCACTACATTCAGCTGTCCGTCACATCCACACCACACCTCCAAGTATGCACTAATGTTGCTATGGTGATCAAGGGCATCACTAGTGCAGGTGTCACCAGTGATGGTGTGTGGTGGGCCTGAGCACAGCTTGATACACGCTGCCACCACACCCCCCTTGCTCTCTGCGATGGGGAAGGCAGAGAGAAGCTTCATAAGTGTGTCACTGCGGAGGACCCGGAGTATCTCCAGGAAGGTCGGGCGGTGTTGGGGCTTCTCACTCCAACACCAGCACATCAGCTCAATCATCCACAGAGACCCAGGGTGGTGCTAAGGGTGATGGAAATACATGAAAGCCTATGCAGCTGCCCCTCCTTCTACTCCCTCCTCCTCCCCTCACCTTTGGCAGCAGCTCAGGCCTCCTTCCAGCCTCCAGAAGGAAGGCCACCGATCTTGTCTCTTTCTCAAAAGGGTTACCGAAGGAGAAGAGATAGTACATGAACATCCCAAAGGAGTACACATCCAGCTTTGTGCTGTAGGCCTCCTGCCCCCCATGGAGGAGAACCTCCGGGGGGAGGTAAGGGGGTGTGCCCTGCACACCATGTACACCCTGTGGTGTGAACTGTTGGCATACACCATAGTCCGCTAGCTTCAATTGGACCACCTGGTCCCCAGTCCACTGAGTCTCCGGAAGAGGGAACTTCCAGACCAGAACATTTCCTGGTTTGAGGTCTCTAAAGATGAAACTCTGATTATGGAGGTAGTTGAGTGCTTCTGCAACCTATGGAAGCAGACAATGCAAGTCATAAACAGCCAATTCCTTATAAAGCCCACCTGTATCATCGTGGACTGCAAGGTTGCTCTGCTAAGTTTGACCTTTGCTTGTTGAAACTTTTGCACACAGGCCTTGAGGTCTCCCAGGGGGGCCAGCTCTAACAGCAGTCGGAGGGGGGCCAGAGTGACCCCCAACAGCTGTAGGATGTTCTGGTGGTTCAGTCTGTACATCACTCTGGCTTCTTGGCCTGCATTCTGGTAGATCTCCCAGGCTGTCAGCTCAGCAAGAAGCAGGTCACTGCGTTCTACCAAGCCATGTGGAATGAACTCCTTCACAGCAACGTGTCTAATGGCATTCTTTTAATGGAAGATACACATAAGCACATCAGAGACCAGTTATTAAAGACACCTCTGTATATCAGCGTAACCCCACCTACCTCTTCCCTAATGAAGCCAGCAAACACAGCCCCAAATCCTCCCTCCCCAAGTGTGTGGTTCTTGACGATACATCTCGAGTCAAATACCATGGAGGGAACAAAGTCCCTGAACACCTGAACAGCAGAGAAAGGAGAGTGTGAGGGGTAAGAGGGGGAGGGGAGGGAATAGAGAGTGTGAGAGGGGGAGGGGAGGGGAGGGAGGGAAAGGGTCAAGGTGAGAGGGGAGGGAGAGAATAATATAGTGGAGTGAGGAAGTAGTGAGGCAAGAGGTGAAAGAAAGGAGACGAGGTAGAGTGAGGGAGAAGAGGGATGGTGAGGGAGAAGAGGGATGGTGAGGGAGAAGAGGGATGGTGAGGGAGAAGAGGGATGGTGAGGGAGAAGAGGGATGGTGAGGGAGAAGAGGGATGGTGAGGGAGAAGAGGGATGGTGAGGGAGAAGAGGGATGGTGAGGGAGAAGAGGGATGGTGAGGGAGATTAGGGATGGTGAGGGAGAAGAGGGATGGTGAGGGAGAAGAGGGATGGTGAGGGAGAAGAGGGATGGTGAGGGAGAAGAGATATGGTGAGGGAGAAGAGGGATGGTGAGGGAGAAGAGGGATGGTGAGGGAGAAGAGGGATGGTGAGGGAGAAGAGGGATGGTGAGGGAGAAGAGGGATGGTGAGGGAGAAGAGGTATGGTGAGGGAGAAGAGGTATGGTGAGGGAGAAGAGGGATCGTAAGGGAGTAGAGGGATGGTGAGGGAGAAGAGGGATGGTGAGGGAGAAGAGGGATGGTGAGGGAGAAGAGGGATCGTAAGGGAGTAGAGGTATGGTGAGGGAGAAGAGGGATGGTGAGGGAGAAGAGGTATGGTGAGGGAGAAGAGGGATGGTGAGGGAGAAGAGGGATGGTGAGGGAGAAGAGGGATGGTGAGGGAGAAGAGGGATGGTGAGGGAGAAGAGGGATGGTGAGGGAGAAGAGGGATGGTGAGGGAGAAGAGGGATGGTGAGGGAGAAGAGGGATGGTGAGGGAGAAGAGGGATGGTGAGGGAGAAGAGGGATGGTGAGGGAGAAGAGGGATGGTGAGGGAGAAGAGGGATGGTGGGGAGAAGAGGGATGGTGAGGGAGAAGAGGGATGGTGAGGGAGAAGAGGCAGGGAGACCCACCAAATCAGGAGCAATGTCTACCACTGACATCTTCCCATGCAGAGGGCACTCCAGGTCCCTTCCCTCTGCAACCATCCTAGCACAGTAGGGGCTGGAGAAGAAGTAAGCCACCTGCTTCTCTACCTGCACTGTTCCCTCGCTACAAGTGGACTGCACCATTAGCTTACAAGACTGACAGGGAGTGGCAGCTGTCAGCTCTATGTCTCTGCTTCTGCCAAACTGTTCATACCAGTCATCAAACATGGATGCCACACAGTGTGTCCCCTGCTCCAGCACCCAAGCTGACAGCTGCTCTGGTGTGCTCTGTGATGTGGTGTGGTTCTTATCTGGCAGTCCTGCCACAATCTTGATGGCTTTAGGTAGCAACACCTTCCGTTGACCTTGGCTTGAAATGATGTAGTTCTCCACATGGCCGGGGAAGGGGCAGTCTACGGGCACAATCCTGAGGATCTCCATATTGTTCCACACCAGCTTCACACCACTTCTCCAGCAGCACCAGTGGGGCCCTTCTAATGACATGCCCTCCTCTATGGGCCAGGGCCAGGACAGCCACTCCCCACACTGCCTCAGTATGGGACCACTGATCACACGGGCTATCAGGCGTGAGAAAAATCCATTTGGAATAAAGTGGAGAAATTGATATCTAATTAGTGTGCTTGGAAAGGAGGAGGAGGGGGAGGAGGAGGAGGGGGAGGAGGGGGAGGGGATGTTTGAGTGGGAGGAGGCAGAGGGAATAGGAACTGGAGGAATGTTTGAGGGGGAGGAGGTGGAGAGATGGGGCTCTCCCCTGGGACTATTGTCTTTTATGGAGACTGAACACGAGAGCTCTTGTGTTAGAGGCAGGAGAGATGGTATCAGCAGATGCTGCTCATCCAACAAGAGGACCACTTCAAACTTTTGCATGATCTTAACAAGGTCCTTGATGAAAGGTTTGGTTGTACTGTCCGTAAAGATTTTGTCCAAGTCCTGTACCAGCATCAAACCTGGTGTGTGAGAGGTGTATGAGGTGTGAGGAGAACAGAGGTGTGAAGGTACGTACCATTCTTTTGATAAGGGTTCTTCTCCTGAATAGTGATGACCTTGGCTAGCATGGAGCATAGCCACTGAGGGTCAATGAAGTACAGGTCACTTAACTGGCTGTCTTCATAGTGCAGCAGGATGCCTGGAAGGTGAGGAGAGGGGAGGGGAGGGAGGAGGTGGAAGGGGAGGGAGGAGGTGGAAGGGGAGGGAGGAGGTGGAAGGGGAGGGTGGAGGTGGAAGGGGAGGGAGGAGGTGGAAGGGGAGGGAGGAGGTGGAAGGGGAGGGTGGAGGTGGAAGGGGAGGGAGGAGGGGGAAGGGGAGGAGGTGGAAGGGGAGGGAGGAGGGGGAAGGGGAGGGAGGAGGGGGAAGGGGAGGGAGGAGGGGGAAGGGGAGGAGGTGGAAGGGGAGGGAGGAGGGGGAAGGGAAGAGAATGAGGGGCAGGGAAGGGGATGAAGTCAAAGAAGGAGGTGGAATATGTAACGAGGGGAGGGCAGAAGAGGGAAGGGCAGATGAGGGGAGGGCAGAAGAGGGGACAGCAGCTGACCATTGCTCAGAACCTGCCACTAAGCTCTCACCACTCTCATGAAGAAAGTTTGTGGCTTCTTCCAACTCCTCTGACTTCCCCAAGAAGCTGTTCACATCAACTTGATTACTACCAATGAACCAAACAATTACGTGACCAAGTATTTTGTACTCCTCCCCAGCCATCTAATAACATACTAGCACTCCTCCCCAGCCATCTAATAACACACTAGTACTCCTCCCCAGCCATCTAATAACACACTATTACTCCTCCCCAGCCATATAATAACGCACTAGCACTCCTCCCCAGCCATATAATAACACACTATTACTCCTCCCCAGCCATATAATAACACACTAGTACTCCTCCCCAGCCATATAATAACATACTAGCACTCCTCCCCAGCCATCTAATAACGCACTAGTACTCCTCCCCAGCCATCTAATAACACACTAGTACTCCTCCCCAGCCATCTAATAACACACTAGTACTCCTCCCCAGCCATCTAATAACATACTAGTACTCCTCCCCAGCCATCTAATAACGCACTAGTACTCCTCCCCAGCCATATAATAACACACTAGTACTCCTCCCCAGCCATCTAATAACATACTAGTACTCCTCCCCAGCCATCTAATAACACACTAGTACTCCTCCCCAGCCATATAATAACATACTAGTACTCCTCCCCAGCCATCTAATAACACACTAGTACTCCTCCCCAGCCATCTAATAACACACTAGTACTCCTCCCCAGCCATATAATAACATACTAGTACTCCTCCCCAGCCATATAATAACACACTAGTACTCCTCCCCAGCCATCTAATAACGCACTAGTACTCCTCCCCAGCCATCTAATAACATACTAGTACTCCTCCCCAGCCATCTAATAACATACTAGTACTCCTCCCCAGCCATCTAATAACATACTAGTACTCCTCCCCAGCCATCTAATAACACACTAGTACTCCTCCCCAGCCATCTAATAACACACTAGCACTCCTCCCCAGCCATCTAATAACGCACTAGTACTCCTCCCCAGCCATCTAATAACATACTAGTACTCCTCCCCAGCCATCTAATAACATACTAGTACTCCTCCCCAGCCATCTAATTACACACTAGTACTCCTCCCCAGCCATCTAATAACACACTAGTACTCCTCCCCAGCCATCTAATAACATACTAGTACTCCTCCCCAGCCATATAATAACACACTATTACTCCTCCCCAGCCATATAATAACATACTAGTACTCCTCCCCAGCCATCTAATAACACACTAGCACTCCTCCCCAGCCATCTAATAACATACTAGTACTCCTCCCCAGCCATATAATAACACACTAGTACTCCTCCCCAGCCATATAATAACATACTAGTACTCCTCCCCAGCCATCTAATAACACACTAGTACTCCTCCCCAGCCATCTAATAACATACTAGTACTCCTCCCCAGCCATCTAATAACGCACTAGCACTCCTCCTCAGCCATCTAATAACACACTAGTACTCCTCCCCAGCCATATAATAACATACTAGTACTCCTCCCCAGCCATCTAATAACACACTAGTACTCCTCCCCAGCCATCTAATAACATACTAGTACTCCTCCCCAGCCATCTAATAACATACTAGTACTCCTCCCCAGCCATATAATAACATACTAGTACTCCTCCCCAGCCATCTAATAACACACTAGTACTCCTCCCCAGCCATCTAATAACACACTAGTACTCCTCCCCAGCCATCTAATAACATACTAGTACTCCTCCCCAGCCATCTAATAACATACTAGTACTCCTCCCCAGCCATATAATAACACACTAGTACTCCTCCCCAGCCATCTAATAACACACTAGTACTCCTCCCCAGCCATCTAATAACATACTAGTACTCCTCCCCAGCCATATAATAACATACTAGTACTCCTCCCCAGCCATCTAATAACACACTAGTACTCCTCCCCAGCCATCTAATAACACACTAGTACTCCTCCCCAGCCATCTAATAACACACTAGTACTCCTCCCCAGCCATCTAATAACACACTAGTACTCCTCCCCAGCCATCTAATAACACACTAGCACTCCTCCCCAGCCATCTAATAACATACTAGTACTCCTCCCCAGCCATCTAATAACACACTAGTACTCCTCCCCAGCCATCTAATAACACACTAGTACTCCTCCCCAGCCATCTAATAACATACTAGTACTCCTCCCCAGCCATCTAATAACACACTAGTACTCCTCCCCAGCCATATAATAACACACTAGTACTCCTCCCCAGCCATCTAATAACACACTAGTACTCCTCCCCAGCCATCTAATAACATACTAGCACTCCTCCCCAGCCATCTAATAACATACTAGTACTCCTCCCCAGCCATCTAATAACACACTAGTACTCCTCCCCAGCCATCTAATAACACACTAGTACTCCTCCCCAGCCATCTAATAACATACTAGTACTCCTCCCCAGCCATCTAATAACACACTAGTACTCCTCCCCAGCCATATAATAACACACTAGTACTCCTCCCCAGCCATATAATAACACACTAGTACTCCTCCTCAGCCATCTAATAACGCTTAACTACTTATCCTCCCCGGTCACTTAATAACTTACTAGTACTCCTCCCTATGGTACACTGGTATCACTCCAGAATCTCTGCAGCTCTTTGCCAGAGAGCGCACAGTGTTGTGAAGCTTTATGAATGACATTGGAACAGGCTCATCCAAGAGTGTTGTGAGTGTTTTGAGTCGCCCAAAACCAATCCCTGAATTTTCCATTTGTGGGATGGTAATAAGATGGTGGGTGCAAATGGTGTGATGGATCGGGTCCAGGATTGGATCCACATGGTGGCATGGTGGATTGGTTCACAGGTAATACAGATACCATTATATATTAAGTATAATAATAAAATTATCATTATATATGAAAGGATGACATACACACTCACCAGGTTTTCTGTACTTGATGGCTTTGTCATAGACAAAGTCTCTCAGGTGGTTAATCTCCACAGAATCAAAGCAGCTTACAAACTGACAACAAGGCTCAATTGATGGATATGCAAGTTGGCTTGAGTCATATTTGATGTAGAGCCGTTCAAACATTCTCAAGATACTTCTTCTCTTCCTGCTTTATGCAGTCAACGTGGGTCCCCACCACAATCACAGGTGCACCAGGAGCTCTAGCCTAGATGAGCGTCAGAACAAATTTAATCATCCACGGAGGTTAATAAACCACAGAGGTTAATAAACCACAGATGTTAATAAACCACGGAGGTTAATAAACCATAGAATATCACATCAAAAAAGTTAAAATACTGCATGAGCATGATCCATAACCCATTGTACAACACAAGTATCCGTAGGCCCATACAATACATCTACACGAGGACACTACGTGGTAAGGAATAAATTGCTTCAAAACATACAATAGTGCAATTGTGTAATGTCAAGACCCTGGATTATGGGGTCATAATTAGGGGGGCCCATGTGCAGGGATTAGGGGGTCATAATTAGGGGGGCCCATGTGCAGGGATTATGGGGTCATAATTAGGGGGGCCCATGTGCAGGGATTAGGGGGCCATAATTAGGGGGCCCCACGTGCAGGGATTAGGGGGTCATAATTAGGGGGGCCCTTGTGCAGGGATTAGGGGGTCATAATTAGGGGGGCCCATGTGCAGGGATTAGGGGGTCATAATTAGGGGGGCCCACGTGCAGGGATTAGGGGGTCATAATTAGGGAGGCCCACACGCACCCCACACCCCTACATCATAAGAAGGCTACTGGCTGCCACCCCACCCCCACCCCACCACACCCCCCACACACACACAGTTCTTACCTCAATGTTCTCAAGCCATGGCTTGATACCCTCCAGTCCCTTCTCTCCCTCAGTCACGTCCCACACCACCAGGTACAAAGACCGCTCAGAGAGGAAGCATTGGTGTGTGGCATAGTACTCTTCCTAACAAAACAACAGCACATCATTCAATCATATCATCCCAAATGGAGCTCACCTGTCCTCCAAAGTCCCAGGTCATAAAGGTGACCTTTGGGGACCCTTTCTGCGGCCTATAGACCCAGTCCCCTAGGTCCACGCCCACTGTGGACAGGGGCACCCCACTGACCCCCATCTCCACCTCCTTCCTTCTGTCCACATGGCCACGTTTGGTCAGCTGCTGCAGTAGTGTGGTCTTGCCAGCCCTCACTGATCCCATCAACATCAGTTTGATGCGACGATATGGCTTTGAACTACAAGGACGGAAATAATGAAGAAAATGTACAACACACATGTGGACACCTAGCACTCTTGACACATTCACACCACATACACACGCACTCACTCACACACGCACTGATACACACACGCACACACACTAACACATACAAACACACACACATACTCACACACACACACTCACACACACAAACACACACATACTCACACACACGCACTGATACACACACGCACACACGCACACACAAACACACACATACTCACACACATACTCACACACACCCTCACACACACAAACACACATACTCACACACACACACACTCACACACTCAAAAACACACACACACTCACACACATATGCACACTCACACTCACACACACACACACAAACACACACTCACACACATGGGACTTACTGGAGCAAAGATGTTCTAAGGTAGTTGATGAGGTTCCTTGGGCTAGGCTTGTGGAGAACATGTGCTGGTATGTTGCTGAGGGAAAGCCCCTCCAGCTTCAGGACTGACAGGGCCTCCTGCCTGATCATACCTAGCTCATGTGGGAGTGTTTGGATTGAGGTGTTGAACGACAGATCAAGTGAATTGAGGGTATCAATTTGGTGAATGCACTTGGGCACAGCTTGTAGCATGTTGTTAGGGAGCTCAAGAATGGAGAGTTGAGGGAAGAATAGCATTGTGTACCGAGGTGTGGTACCCCCAGAGCTTTCAGTATAGGGGCCCCGGGACAGGAGGGTGGGGCAGCTGGCACCCTCCCCTATGACAAAGTCCTTAAGGCGGTTGTGTCCCAACGTCAAGACAGCTAAGTGCTCGAGGGTATTGTGAGCTCTGTGCTGGCAGGGGGTGTGGCCGTCCACTGTTGTCTGGTACAGGAGCATCCAACAGGAACCGCACACCCAACTCGTGGGTTGTTGCGGCTGTGTTGTGCTTTCAATTTGATTGTTGTCCAAGTTGACGGTCGTTATCAATGCAGGCAATTCATGCACCAAGTCTGTGTTTGTGATAAAGTTGTGTTTCATATTCAGACGCTGGAGCACTGGGGCCACACAGGGCAGTTCCCTTGGGATTTCCTTGAAGTGGTTGAATGACAGGTCAACATTCAGTAGCTGGGACAAGTTCCCCAGTATCCCCTCCGAGCCCCCACCAACTTCATCATCCAGTTCAGTGAGGAGCTTATCCGACAGAGTACGCAGAGCATGCTGGTACTGACAGGTGACAGCCTCATCGTTGAAGTCACCCCTCAAGTCCCACCCTGCTGCCCTACAGATAGTGTGATAGAACACCCTAATCTGTGCCCCCAAAACTGAGGGGCTCACAGAGCCATGGATACCTAGTGGTGAGCTCTCCCTGTAGCAGAAGTAGTGAAGACGAGAGAGCAGGTTGCCTGAGAGACGCAGTGTTTTAAGGTGTGGCATGACCCACAGGCCTGGTGGCAGGTCGGTTAGCCTGTTCCTCTGCACACTTAGCTCCTCCAGGGTGCACACCAGGCCTAGGAAGAGGTCCTCTGGTAAGGTGCTCAGCTGGTTGCCATCGAGCACCAACTTCTTCAATGACCTACAAGTATACACCACCTCCCATGAGGAGCTGAAAGCTGAGGGGAGCTCTGATATGGAGTTGTGTGCCAATGTGAGGGTGGAGAGGTGGGGCATTTGGAACAGCTCAGGGGGAACTGATCTTAGTCCACTTTCACTAATCTCCACGCTGGTGATTGCTACCAGCAAGCACATGTCATGTAGGCCTTGAAAGGTCAGGTGGGTGGGGCTGTCATCCTCAAAGTGCCTGAGGCATCTACCTCCTAGGTAACGGTGAAGACTGCTGTCACCAGCTGACAACTCACGACACGTGTTGTGGACAGACCCAATAGCACTATAACTGTCCACCAGCCATTCAGCTTTGACTTCCTCCATGGCTATGGCCTTCCACCTTATCTCTCCTGTCTGGTGTCCCGAAGGAAGTACAGTTACAGGTACTCCGTCCTGCAGATTTGTAAGTTGGGTGTGGTAGAAGAAGAGGAGTCTTTGGATGTCACTGAAGTTGTTGGCAATTGCCTGAGAGATTGCTTGCTCCAGGCCGGCACAGATGCCAAACTCAATCAGCAGTTTCACTGTTTCAGTATCGCCAATAAATGTGGCTGTCTTCAGAAGCTTATCATCCAATGAGAGGCTTTTCAAAAGGCCCAGTGAGGCAAAGAACTCCAGTAGCAGCCTCAAGCAGTCTTTCTGCGAGTTAATGATGGCTAGGTCCACTGGAGTGCCTGTTGTAAAGCTGTTCCGTGAGATAAAGATGCTGGCATCAAAGGATTGGTGCCTGGCGCTGTCAGAAATGATATCCAGAAGGGTGACCAGAAGTGTCTTGTAACCACTGGCAACAGCAATGTGCACAGCACTGTGACCACTATTGTTGGTTGAAAGTAAGTCTGTGACATTCCTGGGGAAAGCAAAGGGCTCAGGTGGGTGTACCTGTACACCTCTGTGACACTCTTCTTGGTGCTCCTCTTGGCACTCCCCTTGGTGCTCCCCTTGGCATTCCATTTGGTGCTCCCCTAGGCACTCTCCTTGTTGATGCTCAAAATGGTCACCTTGGCACTCCCCTTGTTGATGTTCATAATGGTCACCTTGATGCTCATGATGGTTACCTTGATGCTCATGATGGTTACCTTGATGCTCATGATGGTCACCTTGGTGGGAATCTTTGACCTGCTGTACAACGAGTATGTCAGTACTCTTAAACTTCCCATGCGTGGTACAATAGTCAGGCCTCTTCAAAGGTATAGCACCCACACTCAGAGCCTTCCTGGGGGCCACAGGGAGTGTGTGAGACCTTAAATGTCTGTACCTGTGAATTGATCCTTTTTGTATTAGACGAGGTCGATGTCTGTGGGTGTTGGGCAGCTGTGGTCCACTAAGAAGCACTCCGTATGGTCCATTAGCCAACACTTCAGCGCCATCAGATTTGGATACGACGTGGGAGGATGTGGTCACACTCTGTGACTGCAGGCAATGATTACAACTGCCATTGGCGACATGTGAATGCGTGTCCTCATGCGTTCTATTAGGTGCAACAGTTCCATCATCAAGTTTGTATGTACTGACAGCTTTGTCATAAGGTGTGCATGTACTGACACTGGTAGTTGTGTCATCAGGTGTGCATGTACTGACACTGGTAGTTGTGTCATCAGGTGTGCATGTACTGACACTGGTAGTTGTGTCATCAGGTGTGCATGTACTGACACTGGTAGTTGTGTAATCAGGTGTGGATGTACTGACAGCTAAGCCACTGTTATCTTGGAAGAGCCATGACACAAACTCGGTATCATCTACCCGACAGGCTGTGTGGAGTGGCAGATCACCATTGACATCCAGCTCCAAGAGAAGGGCGGGGCACCTTGCAGCTAGGTAGTACCTGAGTGGAGACTTCAGCCTACAGGCGATGTGGAGAACAGTCTCCAGGGTATTGGGAGCCCGCACGTGGAGTGACGCTTTGTAGTCCTCTGTCAGCTTCTTCACTATAGGTATGTTGTTGCTGCTTGTGGCCCTACGTACAGAGAGGCTTAAAACAACACATCATCTGAGCCAGATAGTGTGCTGGGCTGCAGCTAGTATGCAGCTAGTATGCAGAGTTCATTCCAAGGGGGACCACTGTTAGGGACATTCCGGGGGGGGGGGGGGGGGGGGGGGGGGGATCACTGTTAGGGAAACATCATTGAAATGATGTCCAACAAAGAAACACATAAGGTGTGTAAACAAATGTTTGTTGTGTTTTATCTCTGAAATCAAATGCATTCTAAATGAATTATTCTTTTTTTTAAAATGATAAACCGCTAGTTTCATCCCAGGCTATGTACTTCGCACCTATCAACAATGATGACAAACACGACGCGCATGAACACCAAATATGGTCATGAATTCTTATTACCTGACTATCCAGTTACAATCGTCCGAGCTTCCATCGAGAGTATAGCCACATTCCTTCACCAAAAAATCCAGGCATGTTGTGAATCTTTGAATGTCTTCCGCGGAGCAGTTAGGCTTTAGGATGATCTCACTGACCTCTTATTAATGATACAAATCGCATAATAATTTCATAAAAACCCTCCCATGCATTTCACGTTTACCCATCTCCGCGTGTGCACGCGTCGTCTTAAACCGTTTCAGATCACCTGGAGTTTATTACAATATTTCATAAGCATCACTTTAATACCGCACATTTTTTTTTACCTTTGCACAAATTGAGATAAGTAGCCACCGTTTTGGTAGCGTACTTAGCTATTGTCCCTAGCTTCAGGCCGTTTAGCACATTTACGTGGGTGTAAGCTATGATTATTTTGACGCAGGCAAGGTGGCCATGAATTGCTGCGGCGGTCAGCGGTGTCTGAACAGAGAAAGAAGATGGGTTCATGTTGTCGTTTCAACGCGAGGCTCACTGACCTGTCTGTGTTCGTCCTCAAAACTTAGGTCGGCTGCAGTCACTGAACGTTTCATGCGAAATTTTTATGTTAATGAATTCTTTCAGTGACAGGCCTGACGGAATACGCACCTTCCGGCCGATGTAGGCACATCTTCAAAGCTTCATCGTCACCGACTTTGGCCGCTTGGAAGATCATCACTCCGATGTTGTTTAGTCGCACATTGGTTGATCGACGGTGCATCTTTCTGGTGTCGACTTGCACAGTGCATGGGTAATTTAATTATATTACAAAATTGTGTATGAAGTTCATTGCAATCAGCGGGTAAGAAACCGAAACCACACCTATCGGAAAATAAAATTTCCCGTTCAGATTACGAAATAATAAACAAACTCCGGTACATGTACGTCGCCGGCCAAATATTCATGGTTTTGCTACACACATAGCACCTGGATTTGGGGGGGGGGGGGGGGGGGGGGGGGGAAACAGTGCGGGTCCCGCCCAGCTTAGTCTGGGTACCCGACTGATCGGTTGCACTATCACTCAGTCGGGTACCCAGACTAGCCCAGCTATGGCCTGTCCTCTGCAG
>OX442427.1:8031022-8056022 GCA_949361645.1 Spongilla lacustris
AAAAAAAAAAAAATCCATAATCCATCTGCCTATAGTCGAGTAAGAAATGTTTACAAAAGTTCCGCGCTCCCCAATTTTAGCGACCCCCCCTCCCTCCTTGATCAGGGCCTGCTTTTAAGCATTATGTACGTCTAGTTCACCTCGGAATGTTGGTGCGACTAATATTGCAAAACTTCCACTGTAATTTTATTAGCAGGCAAGTTTGTTTGGTAATCGATGATGCGCCAAAAATGCTGGTTATCCCGAGCTGTGTCCGAATCAAGTTCTAGCGATGAAAAGCTTTATGAAGGTGTTTTTGTTTGTCTCCCTACTGGGTGGTGGTAAGTTTTTATGCTTCACTACATTCGACCGCGCGGCTACCGCTTGAGTTTGTCATTGTGGGTACTAATTACATTTTTGCACGTCATAATTTCATTACTGCTAAGAGTCGGCACCGCAGGGAACATTCACATGCTCTCGCTTTTGTTGTGCGGCCATTATGGACCCCCTCCCCCCCACATCTACATGCTGCTCCCCTTCCAGCGTGAGGTGATTTGTGAATGCAGCTCCCTCGCACCTCTCCAAACGACAGGGACACTTCGCACCCCAAGGACCTCACTGGTCTATACATGTACCAATGTGAGGGTGGGGCTTCCCATGCATTACTTGAGTACACCCCCCCTTTATATATATGCACCCCCCCCCCCCCCCCCCCCCCTTTATATATATGCACCCCCCCTTTATATATATGCAATCCCCCCTTTATATATATGCCCCTCACGGATTGTTCACCCTAAATGTACATGTGGAACTCACAGCTCATATCTTCAGTTATTACATCTCAACACAAGTATGTGAGTAGGAGGCAGACTGCACACCCCACACACCATGGCTGTCTCACACACACACATAGCAATGACTACTGTCACACAGGTGGAGCTTTGAATGAATTCTTCTCTTCTCGGAGGAAGGCCATAGTGGAGATTGGGTCAGCAGCTTTGCCAGCATGTTCTTGAACAGCTGCGTTACTAGTCATGTGTACAGCATGGGGAGTATGCAAGAGTATGCAAGAGTATGCAAGAGTATGCAAGAGTATGCAAGAGTATGCAAGAGTGCCAGAGAGCAAGAGTGCCAGAGAGCAAGAGTGCCAGAGAGCAAGAGTGCCAGAGAGCATGAGAGAGTATGCACATATATGAGAATGCAAGTGTACCAAAGAATATATTATATAGTGCAATCCATGAAGAGAGATAAGAGAGGGAAGAGGGAGAGGAAGGATAGAGGGAGAGGAAGGATAGAGGGAGAGAAGGGGGAGAGGGGGAATGAGGGAAGAGGGAGAGGAAGGATAGAGGGAGAGAAGGGGGAGAGGGGGAATGAGGGAAGAGGGAGAGGAAGGATAGAGGGAGAGAAGGGGGAGAGGGGGAATGAGGGAAGAGGGAGAGGAAGAAGAGAGGAGGGAAAGAAGGAGAGGAGGAGATTATAAGTGAAATTGACATATTGCAACGTACTCCACTCTCATAAATGGGTTGAAGGTAAATTCCTGCTCAATTGACGAAGGCACAGTGGGTAGCCCCTCCTTCCGCTGCTCCTGCATTGATTGAAGCTCTTAACCAAAGGCCCATCCCTAAACACCAAACTAGACAGTCACTTCCTCCCATACACCAATACATCCATAAACCCATACACCCATAAACACATACACCCACGTCTGAGACCTGCAGGTACATACCATTGCCCAACTCAGCTTGTCCCCGATGTGCTGGTTCAACGGCTCCACGTGTTGCCCATAGAGAAGGTTATTCACCGTGTACTCGTGCCCACAATATACAGCCTAAAATGTAAGGATAGTTGGCCAGCGTATTGTACACACATCAGTTACCGTTTCCTTGGGGAGTGATCCTAGGACTGTGACAAGAGCCATATACATCTGCTCGGCTGTCCCCTCAAAAAATTTACCGCACCCTCCAATAAACAATGTGTCACCTTGTCCAATCAGTTGTGGGTACCGTTGAATGAGTACAAGGTAACATGACATCACTGGGGACTCCCCCTTCCCTTCCCCTTCCCCCAGGACACCACACCCACCTGTGAACACTGCTTTGGACTTTGCATCCTCACCGCACACATAGTAGCATACATGTCCGGTGGTGTGGCAGGGCGTGGCCAACGCTTTCACAGTAAGAGTTCCTAGCTGTAAAACCATATGGCTTAAAGATCTCCTGCGTGTAACACATATACACCCCCCACACACACATCACATACACCCCCCCTCCAAACACAAAACCCACACACCTTAAACTCGTCATTGTGTTTTAATGGCTTGGACAGTGCTCCTATACGCTCATCCCCACCACACACAGTCAAACCAGGGTGCTTTGTGACCAGCTCCAAATTACCACCCGCATGGTCCCTTGCGTATGTGTGTGGAGGGCACAAAGGGTTTGAGTGGCTTGAGAATTACTTGCGCACGTACCAGTGATGGTGTGTGGTTAACACAGTGGTCAGCCTCGTGCCCTCCCTCTGAACCACTTGCAGTACCTGGAATATACATGTACATCACAAATTATACAAAATGCAACGCATGGAGAAGCTTTGTCATTTGCCAAACCTTATCCGGGTTTACCGGGTCGACGACCGCAGTTTCCTTTGTGGCCTTATCCACGATGAGGTACATAAAATTATCGGACAACGCTGGCACCACTTGTACGTAGAAGTCTGGTGATTCTCGTTTGAAGCAGTCACGGACATCCATTTGGATGCTGGATGCTAACGCTCTCTTGACAGCCGGTAAAAAAAAAAACTGCTTGATAGCACGTGCCGCAACCTCAAAGCAATACACCACCATATATATATATATATATATATTTTAAAGCTTTAATCTACGCACCCACTGATACGTTTTCAGATAGCAAGCATAGTTACACCATCAATACAATAACAAACGTTTGGTAAATAATACCTTTGTTAGCAAAAACAAAATCGTTGAACACTGACACGAAAAACAGACAACCGCTATACACTCATTCAATACTACCAAAATGGCGCCTCCAAATGTGCACAAAATGTACTGTATCTGTTCTTTCATTCCCACTCTTTCTTAATGTCAAGTGCCCACTCCCACTCCAGATAAACATTCTTGTCATCGTCGGTGAACAAACTCTTCATCGTGTAATGGCCACGAGACACCATACCAGAAGGAGCCTCATCCACAGGTGTTTGGAAAGTGTGAGGTTCAGTCTTAGGTCCATAGCTTCCAACCATAAATGTCGTTTTGTCCACTGAGAAAAAGTGAAAGATGGCCATTAAACACATTGCGTATAAAGCACACCCACCCCCTTGCCCCTACCTCTGATGCCCTTCCGGTACGTAGTCTGTACGTACCGCAACCCTGACACAATATCCCTCTGCACACGGAACTGTATCTTTACACGGTAGTTGACACCCTCCTTCATGACAAGTGGGGTCTTCTTGAACTGGGTCAGATCACCTGGGTAATAACTCTAGGATAGTTATTTCATCACACTAAGTTTTGTGGCACGAACCAGTCAGGTCCAGAGCGGTTTCAGCATGGCCTTCTGGAACTAGTATCAGCTTCTGAACGACCACGTTATTACCTCCGTCGTCTGCAATGGAGGGAAGATTAGAAGATCGAAAGCTTGGGGTCTAAATGATGTTACGACACCTTACCGAGTACTTTTTCCGTTTGCCCAAGTAGCTGCGCTTTGTACTTTACCAGTGACTCGTCATTGGCATCGAGCTGCTTAATAGTGTCGAGATCAACTTTCTTGGGTGGCTTGTAACCAGGCGTTAGTTCGTTGTCATCTTCCTACGGAGGTAAGTACCATTGGGTCGCAACTCTAACCGTTTTTATCACTCGCAATCTCACCCCGCCTTCGGCTTGAGGTAAAGGGGTAGCTTCCTCCTTATCATCAGCCATCTTGAGTCGTCGGTTGTGTAGGTACCTGTCGGGAACCGACTTAATTTGCAGCAATGAAAACCAAGATGTCTTATATCATTCAAGACGAACGATATGGCAATATTCCTCGTTTTTAGCACACAAACTAACCTTTAGCGGTGAGATCTAGTTGCCT
This sequence comes from Spongilla lacustris, assembly GCA_949361645.1. Taxonomy (NCBI): domain Eukaryota; kingdom Metazoa; phylum Porifera; class Demospongiae; order Spongillida; family Spongillidae; genus Spongilla; species Spongilla lacustris. The sequence goes on from OX442427.1 coordinate 8,035,090, forward strand.
CTACTAAAAAGGTAATCAGAACTTTGCGCATGCGCACGAAAGTTAAGGATTAACTAGCTACACTAACCACCTGTTTCCGGGATGAATATAGTTTTAACGTGCATGTGAAAACAATGCAGACTTATTATTACCGCTGGTCATGAGTAAGAGTGAAGGTCAAAGCATTGCAAAGCCAGGAGCGGCACCAGGATGGGAAGTAGAGACGAGGACAAGGACTGTGGTCCCAACACCTGAAGTTTACGCTCGAGTACGTGTGTATGCGCGCAAGTACTGACGATGGAGTTATGTATATACTGTTCTACACGCACCGCTTGTTGCTGTGCAGATGCAGGCAATTGTGCAGAAGTTACAGCAGTCTGATAGCGGTGTAGTCGTGCGACCGTTCACACGTCGGTTCATGACGGTGGTACCCAGCGCATTTACAGGTAACTAAAGAAGCCAACACTCTAGTCTAGGCAGTACGTGCGGGGGAGGAGAACGCAGGTTTTGTGTCCGTGTTCCTTTGGTATCCAACGAGTGTCCGAGCATGGTACCGTGAAATCATAACGGCAGCTATGCACTTTGCGCTCCTGGTGTGGAATGAGCATGCACTGGCGTAGGCATACGTCACACCGGCTGTACATTACCTGTGCTGCTCCCTACAACAGGCGCAGACTTGGTACAATGGATAATGAAGAACTTGTCTATCGAAAGCAAAGGTAGGGGGAGGAGGCGGCAAATGGTGCGGTGTTGGATGAGCAGCTGCGTGTCTCTCCTAAATGTGTGCGACAAGTTGAGGCATTGCACTTTGCCAACCTGCTTGTTGCCCATGGCTACATCTTCTGTGTTGAAGGGGTGGAAGTATTAGTCAGGGATGACAATTCTTTGTATCGCTTTCAGGTGCGTTGTTGCAGCAAAAGTATTTTTTTCCACTAAAAGTTGCACCCTTCTGCAGAGTGCTCCGTACTGGCCATCCAGCAACCCTACCAACACTGACTTTGATTATGGTGTGCCCACCCCTCATGCCCCACAGATGTGTGCTTAAGCCTGCATCCCTTTACCAGCTGTTTTTATGGTGAAGCAGGTTCTTAGGAGCAAACACAGGATACGACTGTTACCCTACGAACTGGTACTACTACTACTAGGCTTTTCCTTATTTTCAATTTTAAGAAACATGCTCACACACACGCCACATGTGTACACCACATTAACACAATGCACACGTGTGCACAAATACATACGCACACGCACAACAATAACACAACACAACAACACAACAACACACAACAACACAACACAACACAACAACACACAACAACACAACACAACAACACAACACAACAACACACACGAACAAGGAAAACATAACTAGAATAAAGCACAAGCTCGGTAAAGACTGGAAACAAGTCACAGAGAAAGCAGAAGTTGACCTCAAGTGAGGTTTGTGGAGGACGTGAATAGGACTTGTTGAGCTGCTGTGCTCTCTGTGGCATTATGCGCAGGAACTATCGGTCTCAAAAACGAGACACAAAGACTGTCCTTGCTAGCCAAGAGGAGGCCTTCTGGAGACTATGGAGACCTGCAGTACGTAACCCCTCCCCCTCCTTTACCATGTATGTGACTCCTCCCCCTCCCTTTTATACCTATACAGTCAGGACACAACCACATTTTGGACATACTCTTCACAAGGTGTCACATGGGTCGGACAAAATGGTTCCCTCAGGTCGAACATGTTTGTGTTTCCTGCTTTCCCCACAAATCAAGTACATTTCCTAAACAGGTATGGACTGAGGAAACACTAAAAAATGATGTTGCTTTCCTGCAAAGAAGCCTTCAAGATAAACATGTCCACATGTCCACAGCTCTTGAGGGGTCTGTGTGTGTGTGTATGTGTGTGCTCCTGTGTGATGGTGTGCTGTGTGATGTGCTGTGATGGTGATATGTGTGCTCCTGTGTGATGTGTGTGCAGCATAATGTCTAAAGGTACACCTGTTGTCATGTGGTCTTGCTCGTAGCATGTTGTTACATTGCCGTAAGTATGAAGAATATGATCCTATGATAACACCACTCCCAACGAGCAACCCTTGGGTGTCGGGGGACAGCCTGGCTTGGACCATGGAGAAGTTGCTGTAAGTTAATTTGCATGTGTGGTTCCTATACATACAAAAACACACACACACAGGCACACACACACACACACACACAGGCACACACACACACACAGGCACACACACAGGCACACACACACAGGCACACACACACACAGGCACACACACACACAGGCACACACACAGGCACACACACATACACACACAGGCACACACACAGGCACACACACAGGCACACACACACAGGCACACCATATACTTGTGGTGCACTATTACTTGGTGTCCCTCTCCCAAGGGTTGAGGATCCATCAGAACTTCAGGTTCGAAAGTGGGCCTGCTCGTTACTGGACCTCCTTAGTGACGTCACTGGACGTTACAAGTTTGAGGAGTTCTGCAAAAAGCAATTTTGCATAGAGAATGTAAGATTTTGGCAGGTCTGTCGTGACCTGAAGACCCTCCCCCTCATTGCTGTCAATGGATCCGTTAAACTTATTTATGAGTAGGTCATAAGTAGGTACATTCACAGCTACTTTGAACCTTGTCTCTGTACATTAGCGAGTTTCTGGAGCGAGGATCGACCAGTGAGGTGAACGTAGGAGCATCTGTGGCTGCTGATATCGCGCGTGACCTTGCCAACCCTTCGAGGTTCTCCTTCCAGTCAGCACAAGAGCAGATCTTTGCACTCATGCAGAATGACATATACCCTCGATTTCTCAAGTCCAACGACTACACAGAGTTGTTGGCCAGGTCAAAGAAGGGAGGGGGAGGAGGTGGATGGTAAGGGAACCCTTTTTCTGGATACGTTCATAGTAATGATATGCGGCTGACAGGTTGGGTCGTTTTATTGCACCTGGCAGACGCCCAGGCCATCAACACAGGGCGTCTATGTACCATACTGTGGGGATAGTCAGTCCTTGCCACCCTGAGAGGTACACAAGGAGGCAGGTTAGATAATCATGCCCCTGCCACTATGTATGTTTAGCTGGTGTGCATACCACTGCAGCTAAGTATCGGTCAGAAATGCAGTAGTGAACACAGTGCTTCACTGGATGACATTTTCATAGCTGCTGGTGGCGTTAGTGATGGTGGCAAAGGTGCTGGTGACAAGCAGATGGTGACTGTGGCTGGTACTGGGAGAAGACGTACTTCAGAGCCCAACGCACCGCTGCCTCTGAAAGTGGTCGAAGAAGGCAGGCAGACAGGGCCGACGTTGGATAACCTCGTTGAGTTTGAGGCTTCACCTAGCGGTGGTATTGGCCGACCCTACCCTGTCCTGGGCACATCTTGCAGTGCTGAGGGCATTGCACAGCTGGTTGAGGGAGACTGGCCAGATGAAAGGTGTGTGTGTTCCTTGTGTATTCCTGCTGTGCACAGCCATGGCTTTCATTCAGGAGGCACTACCCTGCTGAGGCTGACACACAGGGGTTGGATGGAAATGAATTTAAGAGCAGCACCTTAGTTAGGAAGGCAAAGAAGCCGACAAGGTCAAAGTCTGTCGAGCACTCCACAGCTCCTGGACGAAAGCAGAGTGCCACCAGTGTGGACCCAGATGTGCTGAACCCAGCATTTTAATGTGTCTGTGTGTGTGTGTGTGTGTGTGTGTGTGTGTGTGTGTGTGTGCGTGTGTGTGTGTGTGCATGTGTGTGTTGTATGTGTATAGTATACTGGTATGTTCACTCTTGTTGGTTCAAGGCTTGTGATGATATAACATAATGAAACTGACATCTGATGTATGAATGTTAAGTAATCACTTGTGAGATCCAGTGTTTCCCACAGTTGTCTTCATTTGGGCTGCATAATCAAAACAACCTTTGGTTACTAATGGAAATCAGGAAGGAATTATAAAATTGCCTTTCTTTTGAAAAAACTTCTAGTCCGTTTGGGCTTCACACGTTGGGGTTGGAATGTCACCTGTTCATTGTGATCCTACAAAAATTTGCTGGCTAAGCTGCTCTTTAACAGTAATTTTTTTTGCTGACCTCAAGTTCGTGCTTTTTCATCTCTGCATACACTGCTTTTGGGTTGTCAAGAAACGCTACACAGTGGGAATGCCCCCTTCGTGCTGCCAAGTCCCTGGGCACAGCATAAGGATTAGGTGCTGCCAGGTAGGGAGAAGCAAGTGAAGGAGGGGGTACTTACCTTGGCAACAGGCCGTCAGCATCTCTGGGAGACAGGTCCACAGAATATGTGTGGAAGACCACTAGACAATCCAGCTGGCCATTTTCTGCTGAGTCGTGCACAGGAGTTGAGCCAAACTTATCTTGTTCATGCCCAGTTGCTAGTGAGTTACGTAGCATCCATTCCAAGATGACGGTGTGGCCTGGGGACCCAAAGCAGAGTGTATAGTCAACTAGGAGGGGTGGAGGGGGAAGATAGAAGGGAGAGGGGGGAGAGGAGGGAAGAGGGGAGGGGGGAAGAGGGGAGAGGGGGAAGAGGGGAGAGGGGGAAGAGGGGAGAAGGGAGAGGGTAAGGTAGAAGGAAGAGGGGAGAAGGTGGAGATGTACATGTGTTGATTTACCTTTGGCAGCTGCAAAGTGGATGGGTGTGGCTCCATCATATGACCTGCACACCACAGAACACTTGCCCACCCTCACTAGCCACTGAATGGTGGCCAGCTGGCCCATTACAGCAGCAGCATGCAGAGGTGTCATCCCATCGTTGGAGGCCGCAAGAGGATCTGCACCTGCTCCACCCACAAGCCACTGCACACAGTCCAAGTGTCCCTCCTGAGCCGCAAAATAGACTGTTCCATTGAAAGGGTGATGGGAACAAGAGGTGTGTGTGTGTGTGTGTGTGTGTGTTTGTGTGTGTTGTGTGTGCATGTGTTGTGTGTGCATGTGTTGTGTGATGTGTGTGTGTGTAATACGACAGTTAAACTTCACACCTAGTATGCATAGTAAGTCGTTTTATAAGAATAGCCTTACATGGTGGGCATTGTTAAGAATTAACACTTAAAAATAAACGTTCATACAGTACTCTCTCCCCTTCACTAACCGGCTGTTTCTCCTCCATTTGTCCGTTCATTTGGGTCGGCGTTGCCAATAGTGACGAGGTCTTTCAAGCAGTCCAAGTGACCTGACGCGGCTGCAAAATGTAGTGCAGTCGCTCCGTCTAAATCTTTACCGTCGATCTGCGCTCCGGCTTGCAAGAGGCAACGCAGACAGTTAATGTGACCGTAGTAGGCGCAGACATGAAGGGGCGTGGCGCCACGCTCGTCATGGCCATTTACAAGTGCCTGCTCCGTCTTTACCAGCATACGCAGGATATCCAGATTACCACTGCGCACAGCAATGTGCGCCAACGTGATGTTCTTCTCTCCCCGTGCGTCCAGGAGATCGACATGTGCCTGCACTTGTAGGATTTCCGAAAGGCACGTTTTGTGGCCGTTGCTAACCGCAGACACCAATAGCTGCACGACTTTGGCACCCCCCGCTTTGCAACGTCCGCAAACGCTGTTCACTGCTTCGCAATCGGTCGAAGAGTCAATATCTTCTTCTTCGTGCTCTAGGTAAGAGTCCAGTTCTCTTAAAGCGTCGTCGGCGGCTAGAGGTGCCTTTAGGGCCATAATGATATCTATTAATCGAGCTCCTTGGTCATAAATATTGGTGGGAAAACGAAAAACATACATTACGCGTACCGGTCCCCCTGGTCTCGTGCCCAGACTCAATGACGTGTGTGTGCAAGCCTCTATTGTTGCACGATTCAAACTACCCTACTGAGGCTATTGAACAGCAGGTTGAGGCCAAAAAGGAAGTTCACAGCTCAAAACGGAAACACAGCCAGGGCAGTGCGTCCAACCTCCGTCCCCAGTAGTCTCGGCCCCAGACCCAACGGACGCAGCTGCGGATGGATTACATCACCGCTACGCGTCAGTACAGTACATGTAGGGTCTGGAGACACTGGCAACAATTTCGTGGCCCGAGGAATGCCAAATAATCAAATTTATAGCGCTCTTGTCACGCGCATGTAGATATGAATATACTTGCGATGAATGAATAAGTTATAAATTATGGATTCGTCATGCATTGTGTGTGGTAAATGGAATTCTGCATAGCAGCTCAACAATACATGTGCTTCCAGTGCTAAAGAGCTTCATGTATGATGCGCTTGAACGAGAACTAGTTGACAGAAGAGTTCCTAGCCGCACGCAGCCTGGATGTTCAATCATAATCTGCAAGTGTTGTTTCACATCACTTGATAGATGCAGTAAAAAAGGGGAGGAGCAACGACATGGAAGCAGCGATAAGTGCAGGGGTGCATCTAGGATTTACAGCTACAACATCCCAACTACTCCCAGTCGGAAGAGGTCATCTTCACAGTTAGCAGCTGTAGGCACTAACACCTCCATACATGGGTGTTTTATCTCGATTTCATCAGGTGGTTGTGAAGCATGTTGGAAGGACAAGGCTATTAGAGATTGGTAGAGATTGAAAACAAGACTGACAAGGCAAGAAATTGGAGGCGACCTTCCTGTATTTCATCCCGTACTTGGTCGTAGCACAAAGCGTCCCCCACACATACAGCTCAAGACCCTCTGCCTTTAAGCGCTTCGACCTGCTCCCTCATCAGAGCTTTCAGAGGAAGTAAAACGACCACAATAATGCTATACTCCGGGGAGCACAAGGACTTTCCGCTTCCGGTTGGGAGGCAAACAAACACATCACGTACGACCGTCTACGAAGGCTTGTACCACTGAGCGTTGTTCATAAGACTAGCAGCAACGTCTTGATTCATCACGAGATGCACTAATTAGCATGCGAGCGCGTGACAGTCACGCGAAGAATGCTAATTAGTGCATTGCTGCAATCTGATTGGGCAGGATGAAATTCCTACCTGGTTGGCCACGAAATTGTTGCCAGTGTCTCCAGACCTGATGTAATCCATCCGCAGCTGCGTCCGTTGCGTCTGGGGCCGAGATTACGTCCCCAGCTGGCTAACTCCACTCAAAGCTCAATGGATCTAGCTCAAGAAAAGTGAGCATCCAACTGGTTGACAACTCTACCTATTGATGAGAATGGCTTCACCTTACATAAAGGTGCATTTCGTGATGCTATCGCTCTTAGATACAGTTGGCTACCATCTAACATTCCCTCCACCTGCACATGTGGAAAGTCTTTCACAGTTGAACACACTCTCTCTTGTCCACTTGGTGGCTGCCCATCTATTCGCCACAATGAGATCCGTGATCTAACAGCTAATCTCATGACAGAACGTTTCCATCGAACCACACCTCCAGCCCATCACAGGTGAGACATTCCCTGCTATGACAGCAAACACAGAGGATGGTGCTCGGTCAGACATTGCAGCTGATGGTTTTTGGGGTGGTCAATTTGAGCGGACATTTTTTGATGTCAGAGTTTTCAATCCGTATGCCCCTTCTAATTACACTCCCACACCGTCCAGTTGCTATCGAAAACATGAAAACATTAAAAAGAGAATACGACCTTTGAATTCGGGAGATTGAGTGAGCTTCATTCACTCCAATCGTCCTCTCTTCAACAGGAGGCATGGGTAGCATTGCCACTACCACCTACAAACGTTTGGCATCACTGCTAGCTGACAAATGGGGCACATCATACAGTCAGACAATGGGTGGCTTCGTTGCCGTCTATCCTTCTCTCTTTTACGATCATCCATACAATGTATCAGAGGAGCGCAATCAAGGACATGCTATACCTCCCAGCCTCTATTGAACTGACAGACAGCGAATCTCTGATACCTTTGGTGTAGTATTATTGACAAAAACCTTCCGATGTTCCTCTATTGTGGTGTATGTAAATGTATGTATGTATCAATATTATTATAATTATATAAATAAATAAAGACTCAATGACGTAAGCATTATCGCATAATGTATAATGCAACGTAAATATTTGATTTGTAATCCTCTCATCAAGCCCTACAATATTGGACGATGGGGTCCCACACAGTTTTTTTGCCCCCCCCCCCCCCCCCCCCCGAGGATATTTAATTTCCAGTCAATTACATAACATAAGTTATTAATAGTTTGCGATTGGCGCCATGGCATTCCACGGCCATGTTATGAATCGCAGCAAGGTTAAAAATCAAGAGAGGCATTTGGACAGCGCGTTATCAACTCGGTGCAGAAATGGCATCACCTTTTATTTAAATTTATTTTTTGTTTTTATTTTATATCGCATTTCATTACGTATTACTTTACACGACCGTGCAGTATATGGGCAAGAGCGGTGCTCAGCAGGGGTCCAATAATGCTGCCTCACGTCTGGCCCACTTGGCCACATTTAATTTAGTATTTAATGTTCACGAATCAATTATAATATCAGTCATCATATATCTACCAGTTATTGTTTGGCACCCGCCAATTCCAAATCGTGATGACCTTTCCTCGACCGTATTGCATTGATATGGCAAGCGGGTGCATACCAGCTCACTTCCACCGCGCTGCTAACGGAGACAGTTCGATGCATCATCATACAGATAGTAGGTCGCCAGTCTTTCGCCAAGCTTCCGCGGGGAGGAGAATGGTTTTGGGGTGCGGAAGTAATGTCGTCAACCAAGTGTACCATGTCAAAGGTAAGAGCGTTTTAATGCTACTTGTACCAAACATAAAGCAGTACCCTTCGTTTATTAAAGTTGTTCCAAAAGTCGGAGAGAAAGGATATTTTCGGGGGTGAGTGTTTAGCATGCCGATCTCGTCACTAGTAAACGAGTGCCGTGGCAACAATGGCATTGTAGTCCGTCAAAGGCTACCGAAAGATGCGCAGTTGGTGGCGTCGCCCTGAATCATCTGAGCTGGGCAGCTCTGGGAGGCGGTAAAACAATAGCTTTGTACGTCGTAGTCAATGACATACCAAATATTTGTACAGTCGTAGCGGGTCTGCTCGCGCTACAAGGGACAGACGAATTCGGGCTGTTGATTCGCGCCAGCCTTCGAGAGCTGGGTGTGTGGACTGACTTCATACAAGGTCGAAATAGATGAGCCACGTGACAAAGGTGTTAATGTACTCTCCGTCCAACAGTCAGCAGTAGTTATTCCACTGGACAGGTTGGCATGGTGTTGTATTGACATAGTGAAACTCTTATCTGCATCTCATATTTCACTTCACTCAACTGACGCGCACAGTGTCTGGTCTTTGCTCAGGCTGATGGTGAAAAAAGTGTCATCCAGGGACCGTCTTCAACTGCATTCATCAATGCCAAGGCGGTGAATGAATATTTTGGTAAATGCAGCGTTACATGTACATGTATGCCTTCATTCTCACCACACTCGCGTATTCACCAGATGAGGTCATTCAACAGCACGCTGCCATAGTGACAACGGAAGTGTCGCAGGTGCCCCTCTCTGGGGTGCTCGCACTGCTCAATTCAGCCAGGTATGTTTAGTTGCTGTCCACCATCACATGCCTGTTATGGCTGTCTACCTGTGTGCAGGAGAGCAGGTGTCTTGGCTATACTTGATCTCGACATCCCACCTTCAGTAAGGATTACTTGGTAGTGGGTTATTGGAAGACATGGGGTTGATTGGATGACAGAGTCTGGTTGGCAGGTGCCCCACCCCTCCTATTTATAAGCGGAATGATGATACTGACACTTTGCCCTCACCCCCTTTCAAGGATCTAACCCTCCTCTCACCCCTTTCAAGGTGGCTGTACATGATGCAGAGCTAGGGAGCTGGGAGGAGCTGGTGGAGTGTGTGAAAGGTGCTGACATATTGAAGGTGTCAAAGTCTTCAGTTGTTGAGCTGGCACAAAAACTTGGAAACAGAAACACACAGTCTTGGTAACCATGGTGATAGAATAGTAGTAGAGTTAAATACTCACTGACACATACACACACATGCACACACCCTCCCCTACACATGTACACACACATGCACATGCACACACCCTCCCCTACACATGTACACACACATGCACATGCACACACCCTCCCCTACACATGTACACACACATGCACATGCACACACCCTCCCCTACACATGTACACACACGTGCACACTAGTTCTTTTGCAGTGCTGGCAGAGTTTCTAGCAAAGGAGTGTGGTTCAAAGTTAGTGTGCATAACTATAGGAGCAGAAGGGTGCATCCTGGCCACTACTGAACTGGTGAGCTCTTTATTAATGGTTAGTGGCAGTTATGAGCTTAATTGCTGCAGCTGGTGGAGGTACCTGCCTACAAAGTGCCTGTTGTCGTGGATACCACAGGGGCCGGAGATGCATTCTTGGGAGGGATCATTGTTGGTATGTTTGTCTTGCTGTTTGATTGTGCAGCCACACACGTGTCTGCTGTGGTCAGGTATTCAGAAGACAGGGGTACCAGAGACTGCTGAAGGGCTCAGGTAACTGGGGCTGTGATATTAAACACAGCTTCCTTGAGATGTAGTAATTAAACTATGCTTCTTCTCTACTGCTCCTCCTCCCATTCCCATATGTGCTTGCGGGTACATACTTCCTCATCCCTATTCCCTCTACGTGCTTCCTCCTCCCCATTCCCCTCTATATGCATCCTCCTCCCCATTCCCCTCTATATGCATCCTCCTCCCCATTCCCCTCTACGTGCATCCTCCTCCCCATTCCCCTCTATATGCATCCTCCTCCCCATTCCCCTCTATGTGCTTCCTCCTTCCCATTCCCTACTAGAGAACTTGGTATTACAGCAAATGCATTTGGAGCAACATGTGTCTGTTCAGTCGGCAGTGTCCCTGTTGAGGGCTCCAGGTTAGCAGGATGTGTGCACAGGCAGCACGGCAATAATTCAGTTACCACTCAACTACAGGGAGTGGCTCCAAGGTTTCCTTCCTGGCCTCGTTTTAGGTATGTGCCTCTGTGCGTGTGAGGATTGAACAGCTGTAGACGTGTGCCCTCCAATTACAGGGAAGGTCCCCAGAGGCAGTGACAGTACCGACGGCTTCATGTCCTCAATGACCAACGATTTGCAAGCCCTAGCCCACCTTTTGTCTAAAGTGCGTGCGACCAAGGAGGGAGCTGACAGGGCAATCAGTCTGATCAATAGTAGCAGTGGTCACCTGTTCACCTCAGGCATAGGTAAGCACAGCAGTCTGGACTTGCAGGCTTCACCGTGCAAACTGTGCAGGGAAGTCTGGGTCAGTAGCGGAGAGGTTTGCTGCATCGCTGAGTTCGGTGGAAGTCCCGGCCAGCTATGTGAACGCAGCACACTGGACCCATGGAGACCTCGGTGAGAAGGGTCCAGTTTCTGAATTTTGTTCAGTACATTGTAGCTTAAGATTTTCAACACGAGCCTACAAAGGACACCTTCCTAACACACCCAATACCGCCCCACATTCCATAATCTCCAGTCCAACCACTAAACATTGATGTTACCTGAATCATAGGAGATTGCACTGAATGAGGATTCTATTGATTATTTTGCACTGCCACGCCCACCAGGCAAAGCTCAGCAGGGAAAGGACGTGGTGGTGTTCATATCACACAGCGGTAACACCCAGGAGTGTGTCATAGCTGCCCAACACCTCGTTGCCAAGGGAGTCACCGTATTGGGTTTGACGGGAAGAAAAGGTAATGCAAGTTTGTATGTTCACTGCAGGTTCTAAATCATGCCCACCTTTCCCCTCTTGAATCTAGACTCTCCCCTGGCCAAACTCTGCACTTGGTGTGTGTGCTATGAATCTGAATTACTAAACGAACCATTTGGATGTATGCCCACCAGCAGTGTTATACTACAGGTGTGACCAGAAGCATCACATGATCCCAATGTACCTTTCTCTTTGTCCACAGGAAGCAATATGCAATGCCATTGTAGTGGAATTAATACACCAGAGGGAAGTGAAGAAGGCAACATTCCTCTCCAACCACCCAGGAGGACATATTGGAAGTAGGCATATTTCAAGCTGATGTCATTATCAACTCCTCCCCTTCCCCCCCCCCCCCCCAATATCAATCCTACATTTATCTGTATTTCATTTGAAAATGCAAATAACCTTTAAAAAAAAAACAAAGGCAAATACATGACAACAGAGCAAAGAGAGAGAGAGGGGGAGGTGCCTTGGGTTAGCTCAAGTAGCACTGCCCCAACAGTGAAACAGCATGTGTGGTCAGAGATACCTCATCTGTCAGAGCACACAAGAAGTGAGACAAGTGGTGTTGTTAGGGAAGATCCTTATCTTCCAAGTATCTATACTCAAAGGTAAAGCCCTCCTTCTTGCGTTGACTCCACTTCTCGTAGTCAAAATAGATGTACGTTCCCTACAAGTGAACAGTGAATATTATACGTACGTTCCCTACAAGTGAACAGTGAATATTATACGTACGTTCCCTACAAGTGAACAGTGAATATTATACGTACGTTCCCTACAAGTGAACAGTGAATATTATACGTACGTTCCCTACAAGTGAACAGTGAATATTATACGTACGTTCCCTACAAGTGAACAGTGAATATTATACGTACGTTCCCTACAAGTGAACAGTGAATATTATACGTACGTTCCCTACAAGTGAACAGTGAATATTATACGTACGTTCCCTACAAGTGAACAGTGAATATTATACGTACGTTCCCTACAAGTGAACAGTGAATATTATACGTACGTTCCCTACAAGTGAACAGTGAATATTATACGTACGTTCCCTACAAGTGAACAGTGAATATTATACGTACGTTCCCTACAAGTGAACAGTGAATATTATACGTACGTTCCCTACAAGTGAACAGTGAATATTATACGTACGTTCCCTACAAGTGAACAGTGAATATTATACGTACGTTCCCTACAAGTGAACAGTGAATATTATACGTACGTTCCCTACAAGTGAACAGTGAATATTATACGTACGTTCCCTACAAGTGAACAGTGAATATTATACGTACGTTCCCTACAAGTGAACAGTGAATATTATACGTACGTTCCCTACAAGTGAACAGTGAATATTATACGTACGTTCCCTACAAGTGAACAGTGAATATTATACGTACGTTCCCTACAAGTGAACAGTGAATATTATACGTACGTTCCCTACAAGTGAACAGTGAATATTAGATGTACATTCCCTACAAGTAGGCTTGAGTGTGTTCGGATAAATTTCCTCCTACATTCGGATCATATTCTTCACATAAGTTGGGACTAATACATGTAATTGTATATTATTTAACTGTAACAGCATCAATTTCTATAGTAAAACTGCAGTCGTAATAATCCTGTACAGTGCCGGCTCGGAACTGTAGAAATTAACACCTCGGAACTGTAGACAATTCATTGTTTATTTAGGCGTCCCATAATTCGATAACGTGGTCAGAGTGGCAATTGATTATGCTTCAACAGTCCAGCCCAGCTTTTACATAATATTATGTAACTTTTCCAGCAGTCACTCCCTATGTAATGGCCCTTTGCATGAAAGATCGGAAGTACGATAAACGTCACGTCTGGAGTAAAAACCACAGCGGTTGCCTAGAGACATTGTGTCACGTCCGCGGACTTTTGCGTAATAAAATGGCAACGCTCGGAGTCTGCTCAGACATTGATCCTTCGGCCGATCCAGTTCCTGATCAAACTATGCTACCAACAGTAAGTTTGACCGGGTCTGACATACCCAGAGCCTTTTTAAAGCCATCCATTTAAAAAGGCTCTGGGTATGTCGGACTCTGTCAAGCTTACTGTTGGCAGTATAGTTTGACCAGGAACTGGATCGGCCGAAGGATCACTGTCCGAACGGGAAGTTATGACTACGAGCGTTGCCATTTTATTACGCAAAGGTCCGCAAACGTGACACAATGTCTCTAGGCAACCACTGTGGCTTTTACTCCGGACGTGACGTTTATCGTACTTCCGATCTTTCATGCAAAGGGTCCATTTACTTGTGTTTGTGCGTAGTCAGGCTGATGGAGTACTCTTTGTCAAGGGAAAATACCTCTTTTTTGTATAACTCCAAATACAATGTTTTCACAGGCATTGTGAAAATTGAGGTTATGTGCAAATGTGTAGACCCTGCAGGCCCACAGATGCCAAGTCACACACATTAGGCTAGTGGCAGTGCATTCAGTTGCACTGATTCTCCATGCATCTCACATGCACACTTGCCCAGCATTGTGCATTTTGTGACAGTTAGCAGTCATGTTGCACGTATAGATGTATAGGGTAGCAAGTCTAGGTGCACATATAGATGATACATAGGTTGCAGTAGTGACCCATGTATGGATAAATTTATCAGTGTAAATGATGCATGTAGTGCATGCTTAATGTTAAATCATTGCGTGACGGGAGTACATAGCAGTCACATGTATATCTACATACATAGGTAACACATCAGATCCTGCATACTCCAGCATATGAACTTGGCATCTGAGGCCTGCATGTGCTTAGTATACGCACGACAACCTTTATAGTTTTGCTTAAATAATTAGCGCGTGCATATGCTGCTGCTGCACTGATTGATACTGATTCACGAAAATGGGGGCGTACACATAATTAGCGTGTCCGTATGGGGTTTTAGCGATGCTATAGCGTATGCAGAAGCGGTAATAAGATGGGGGATTTAAAGTCGAATTAGCGATGGTAGCGCATGCGTATGTGTATGTACATATACTAGGATCCGCAACCTTCCAAATACACCGCATTCGGATAAAATCCGTCCGATCCAAACACGCTCAAGCCTACCTACAAGTGAACAGTGAATATTAGATGTACGCATATGCTTCTAATTAGGAGCTATGTCCACACATATGTTGTGTCGAGTGTTACTTTATCAACATCTGCATTGCTCAAAGCTTTTATGTGGTGGGAGTGGCCCCTAGTTTCTGGACCTCGACTCACCATCTCGTAGTCATCGGTGATTGCCTTAGGCTCTTCCAGCCTCTGGAACCACATCATGTACTTGGTGTGGAACCTCCAAGACAGCTTCTTGAGGGCCTTCGCAGACATGTACTGGGCCTTTGTACCCTGGGAAGGTGAACAGCCACAACCCCTGCTGTAAGCACACACTCCCTTATAAATGGAGTGCTTAAACATGTTTGCAATTAAAGATGCGATAATTGCGGTGAATTGCGGTAATGCCTTTATATTGGTCCACTACACAATTAGCAAGTCTACAGGTAAGTGCCATTCTTGACCACACCCACATCCGGTGTCCCATTCTCCATGTACATGCATGTGGGGGGGGGGGGGGGGGGGGGGGGGGGGGGGCACTCACCTCCATATAGTAGAAGATAAAAAAGAGAGACTCCAAAGACAGTCGTTGATAGAACTCAAAAGTGTCAAAATGGGGAGGAGGATGTTGATGGTGGTATGAGGGTGTGGCACAAGGATTCCTCTGTATGTAGGGTCTGCAGGGAGGCGGGAGGGGCATCTCAGCACCAGGGGGACCTAAGTTGTCCCACCTACCTCACTCGCTCAGAGTCAGAGAGCTGGGGGAGATGTTTGCTGGCTGCCTCGAGCATCTTCAGCTGGTACAGCTTCTCCTGGGAGAGCTGCACAGGGCCCAGCGGAGTCACACCAAGGAGGGGCTGGAGTTGGGTGTCCATCTGGGAGGTGATGGCCCCGCCCTCTCCCCTGGTCACTCCGGATGTACCCACAGACGAGTCAAGTATTGCTGCAAATGTGCAAGCGTAATGTACCATCTAATCTACAATAATGTGAATGTATCACCATATCTACCATACAATGTAATGTGAATGTATCACCAGATCTACCATACAATGTAATGTGAATGTATCACCAGATCTACCATACAATGTAATGTGAATGTATCACCATATCTACCATACAATGTAATGTGAATGTATCACCATATCTACCATAATGTGAATGTATCACCAGATCTACCATACAATGTAATGTGAATGTATCACCATATCTACCATACAATGTAATGTGAATGTATCACCAGATCTACCATACAATGTAATGTGAATGTATCACCAGATCTACCATACAATGTAATGTGAATGTATCACCATATCTACCATACAATGTAATGTGAATGTATCACCAGATCTACCATACAATGTAATGTGAATGTATCACCATATCTACCATACAATGTAATGTGAATGTATCACCATATCTACCATACAATGTAATGTGAATGTATCACCATATCTACCATACAATGTAATGTGAATGTATCACCAGATCTACCATAATGTGAATGTATTACCATATCAACATAGCATTGTGAATGATATACATATGTACTATCAACACACAGTGCTCACAAACCACCACCCTCCCAAGGTAATGACACCTATGTTTCCATGGTCCACGATATCTTATGGGGCTTATAAAAATAGGGACTGGGGACGAGGCTTAGTTGCCTCTGGATGTGCTATCGAATGCCTGATCTCTAAGAGTAAAGGGTCCCGTTCAGGCCCTGTTCAAGTCCCGTTCAGGCCCAGTAAAGGGTCCCGTTCAGGCCCAGTAAAGGGTCCCGTTCAGGCCCTGTAAAGGGTCCCGTTCAGGCCCTGTAAAGGGTCCCGTTCAGGCCCTGTTCAAGTCCCGTTCAGGCCCTGTTCAAGTCCCGTTCACTTTAAAATATTTACATTAGTGACTGTTGCGCTGCGAATTCCTTATATGTAATAAAAAATTTCCCAGAATGGGTCACCACGGTTTCAGTATCTAAACAATTGCAACGTGTACTCTATATGACATGAAAGTGAGTGCAATAAATGCAGTTTTTAAAAACTTGTAATGCACAACTGTACGATGGATGAATAGGATGTGTGACACATAAGGACTGCATGCCATAGGAATTAGCAATGTATGAAGTACATACATACATTGAAGTCTTGATCGCCTAGGCAACAGAATAAGCTGTATGCACATGTATACAAAGAGCAAGTTACACAGTTCAAAAATCATTAAAACGAAGCACGTTTGGCAAAATGCTTTTTTTTGGTTGTTCACTGCTGCTAGAGTGTTCTCTAACTAGAACAGATGTGCTTGAAATAGGAATAGGTTTGATGCAATACAATTTCTGTATCCCCGGAATCCATTTTGACAACAAAAATCTCGCTTCCAATGGTTTTGCCTCCTTATCAATATGGTCATATTGATTATGACATCCAAAGGACATGCCTCCTAGGAGGAGCTTACAAGTACCTAGGGTCACTACTACAAGTGTTCATAACATATGAAAGTAAATAGTCACGTAATGCCTTTAAACTTTCAGTATGTATTGAAAAATAGTTTTACACTATACCTGCATTGTCAGATTTGAATTTGAGCTCTGGCAAGGTGCGCACCCTCCCTTGGCCCCATGGACTTCCTTTGAACATTCCTATGTATTGTATATGTTTCTGTATCTGTAATTAGCTCGTTATTGAAATATATTCAAGTGAACAAAATTGCAGTAGAAAAAAAATTATTGGTCCAAGTGTGATGATTTCCATTGTAACTTTGTCTCAGAGAGAATGTTTTGAGGTGATCAAAATCACTTGTGGTCAAATATTTCACACCTTGTACCCACCAATACAATTGACCTTGAGGGCTCAGCTCGGTGTAAGGAAGTGACAGTTCCCATAACATATCACGGACCATTGTGTCAATACTTGGTATAGATTCACCCTAAAGAAAGGTGCTGAGGACCCATGGATCCATTATTCCTACTAGGATCTCTTCCCCTTCCACCTATGAACACATCAACCACACCACCCTCTTTCCTCCCCCTCTCCCCCCCCCCCCCCCCCAGGCTCACTTCTGGCGTCCATTGAGTTGTAAGACTTGCTGCTGGTGGTACTACTGCTGTCATCCTGGAGGGTGGAGGAAGCGACCACCTGAGCTGCCATGGCTTTGAGGGACGTAAGGGAGTGGACGGCATCATCACTGCTGGAGGTCGAGGCTGAGGGCTATAAACAAACACGTCCTGCCTTTACCACCATCACCACCACACACACACCATCACTACCACACTCCCACCATCACCACCACACCCCCACCTTTACCACCATCACTACCACACTCCCACCATCACCAACACCCCCATCTTTACCACCATCACTCCCACACTCCCACCATCACCACCACACACCCACCCCACGACTTACAGTCATGGAGCCTCCGGACATCATCATGGAGATGGGTAGGGTGAGCCCTGATCGAGGAGGGGGTGCAGGGGCCTGGGAACCGAGAGCAGGAGACGGTGAGGGAGAGTACGAAGATTGGGAGGATGTGGTAGTCATGGGAACAGGAGGGGACGACTGAGAAGGGTTACTGCCAGGTGCAGGAAAACCTTGCAATGGGAGAAGAGACACTAAAAGTACACACACTTTTAGCACACCAAGGTACGTACCGGGCAGTGCTGCTACTGAAGTTGCCACAGAAACTGTGAATGGTGAGGCAATGAGGGAGGAAGCTATAGAGTATGTGGTAGCAGAAGGTGCTTGGGGCGTGGTTAGTGGAGGCAGAGAGGGTGTGGCCACTGTGGACCATATGGACATGACGGGGCCCTGTTGGAGAACAGCTGGTGGGACAGCTGGTACAGTCTCTGAAGCAGCCCTCCCTCCTGACTGTGCGGGGAGTGGGGGGAGTGATGGAGGAAGAGAGTAGGATGGGCTTGGGCCTGAGGCCGGTGGGAAGGGATGGTCGCTGTGAACAGGAGACATGGCAGACGTCTGAACAGAAGGAGAGCCATGGCTTGTGTCAACACTCAGTTCAGATCCTGTAACGGAAATACAGCAGGCAGCATTAGATACAGCAGGCAGCATTAGATATAGCATTAGATACAGCATTAGATACAGCATTAGATACAGCATTAGATGCAGCAGGCAGCATTAGATGCAGCAGGCAGCATTAGATGCAGCAGGCAGCATTAGATGCAGCAGGCAGCATTAGATGCAGCAGGCAGCATTAGATGCAGCAGGCAGCATTAGATGCAGCAGGCAGCATTAGATGCAGCAGGCAGCATTAGATGCAGCAGCAGCATTAGATGCAGCAGTAAAAACACGACACTTTCATATTCAGACTACGGTCAAAGGCAATAGATTAAGTAATTAACTATTAATAGATTAACACTATTGGTCTGCTGCCTTTTAAACAGTTCTGATCTAGCAAATAGCCACCTGTAAGCTACTCAACCACATGATGTAACCAAGGAAACCAGCATTGTATGCCTGCACAGTAAGATGAACACGTGGAAGAAGCTCAGATCAAACATATTTCTGATATCAGCACTTGAAACAGGTGTGTAGCCAGCAACAAGGTAGAAAGCCTTAGTCTCTGGTTGAAATTCTCGTTTTTAAAAGCATTCTTGATCTGTTGCCATGGCATACATGATTGCTGTTGTCCCAGTGTTCAGGAAACCAATACTGTTAGTCCTCACTGCTAAGTCCCTTTTGATATCCTCACTGCTAAGTCCCTTTTGATATCCTCACTGCTAAGTCCCTTTTGATATCCTCACTGCTAAGTCCCTTTTGATATCCTCACTGCTAAGTCCCTTTTGATATCCTCACTGCTAAGTCCCTTTTGATATCCTCACTGCTAAGTCCCTTTTGATATCCACACTGCTAAGTCCCTTTTGATATATAGCTAGCCACACTGGATCACCAAAACCTGACTTAGTTGTGGATACCAACAGCACTGGTTTACTGAACAGCAACCCTAAAACATGCACGCCACTGCGAATGGTAGCAACAAAACACCATGACAACCAGAGACTGATGTTCTCCCTTGTTACTGGCCAAGTGCCAGTTTGAAGACACTAATTTCAAGTAACCAAGATCTACTTTCAGAATGTGTACTAAAAATCTTAAACCGAAACAGCAAGGCTTAACCAAGACATTTGACTCTACGGCTATTTGCCTGTTTCCATGGTTACAACTAACTGCACATTACTACAAGGAGAACAAATCACCTTGTGAGGAAGAGGCCGACACAGCAGCCTGCTGCTGCAAAGGTGGTTGCGAAGGATGGGGAGGAGGGGGCTGTAGCGGAAGTGTGGGGCCAGCTGCCACGGATACGCCAGTGTTGTTTGCAACCTGAAGCACTGTGGCTTGGGACTCCTGGGAAAGGGTGCCGGCCGATATGGAGGAGCTGCTGCTTGACCTGCTCAGCTGGGTAGTGGTGGTGGTGGTGGTGGTGGTGGTGGGTTGGGGTTTAGGCTGTGGAGCGGAGGGAGTGGCCTGCGGCTGCAGTGGAGGCTGAGAGCCTGTGGGGGTAGTGGCAGAGCAGCTGTTCAAGGAGCCACTGGTAGTGGTAGTGGTGATGGGTACTGTAGTTATGACTGGAGGAGCAGGAGCTGGTGCCTGTATCACCTGCGGCCGGAGTGAGAGAGTAAGGTCAGGGGAAGGGAGGGGAAGGGAGGGAGACAGGAGGTCAGGGGAAGGGAGGGGAAGGGAGGGAGACAGGAGGTCAGGGGAAGGGAGGGGAAGGGAGGGAGACAGGAGGTCAGGGGAAGGAAGGGGAAGGGAGGGAGACAGGAGGTCAGGGGAAGGGAGGGAGACAGGAGGTCAGAGGAAGGGAGGGAGACAGGAGGGAGACAGGAGGTCAGGGGAAGGGAGGGAGACAGGAGGTCAGAGGAAGGGAGGGAGACAGGAGGTTAGGGGAAGGGAGGGCAAGGGAGGGAGAAAGGAGGTCAGGGGAAGGGAGACAGGAGGTCAGGGGAAGGGAGGGAGACAGGAGGTCAGGGGAAGGGAGGGGAAGGGAGGGAGACAGGAGGTCAGAGGAAGGGAGGGAGACAGGAGGTTAGGGGAAGGGAGGGCAAGGGAGGGAGAAAGGAGGTCAGGGGAAGGGAGGGAGACAGGAGGTCAGGGGAAGGGAGGGGAAGGGAGGGAGACAGGAGGTCAGGGGAAGGGAGGGGAAGGGAGGGAGACAGGAGGTCAGGGGAAGGAAGGGGAAGGGAGGGAGACAGGAGGTCAGGGGAAGGGAGGGAGACAGGAGGTCAGAGGAAGGGAGGGAGAC